>MU224404.1:1869027-1907638 GCA_018584345.1 Thuja plicata | reverse complement strand
ATATTTATTAATCAAAAGTGGTACCTAAACTTAAAATAGTAAGGTTCACTAAAACTTTAATAACTTTTTTGATTTTAGGTTTTTGAAAAAATGAATTACATGTGACCAATCTACATAGAATTCTATTAAAAATAAAAAAATAAAAATTCTCAAAAAAGTGAAATTTTCATCAAATTATGGTGGTCGTACACGAGAGGTTTTGAAAATTTACTTTATAGTCAATTAAAAATTAATAAAAAAAATATTCAATTAAAAAAAAAGCAAAAATATTCTGACCAATCTTTGATGTGTTAGGTACCTTCCCCCAAAAGGATTTAGAAAAATTCATTTATTTACTTCAAAATAGGGTGGCCGTACACATGCGGGGTATGGTCCTGAAACAGGCATTTTGAAAAAGAGGTTTTTAAACATGCCTACTAAATATATTTTCTACTGTGGGTATTTAAATAAATTACATATTTGAAAAATAGACTCTGAGCACTACATTTTCTATTAGTGGATTTTTTTTATATTCAATCTCTAAGTGCCTCAAATTTTGGCATCAATTGATAGACAACTTGAAAATCAGGGAAAACACTTCCACTTTTTGCCCAAAAAGTGGACTCAACTTCTTGCTGGCACCCTGTTACTCGTTAGGTATCCTTTATCTTTTTGTCATCAGGTAACACTTAGCAGTGCTTGTTGGGTAACCTTGGCGTTGTATAGTGTTGTGCCTTGTCCGTTGGTGTAGAGTAAACCGATGGTGCAGATCATGTTTTTCTCTAAGTATACTAATGGAATAATATAATGCCTCATTTCAATGGATACTATTATCCATGCAAAAATTTTGGACACAAGGAAGAACATTGCAGATCAACAAAACCTAATAAACTGGTTAGTGTTCTAAGAAGAGAAGGTAACATGAATGTTACATTCATTTTTTGTGGAAACTATGGACACGTGGCTATGAATTGTCAATTAAGTAATTATAGATGTAATACTGGACCCTAGAGAATAATAGGTATGGGATTTTTTTATTTTCATAAGGTTGGTCATCTTGCAAGAAATTGTAGGAACAGGAACCGGTCACCAAACAATGAACATGAAAAAGGTAAAAAGACTATTAATGTTGAAGAAGTGAGGAATGAGATGGAAAAGTTTTGGGTGAATAAAGAGGAAAGTAAAGAAGATTCCAATGCATCGACATGTAACCCTACATCCTCTAAATCAGGAAATTCATCCTCAAACTAAGCAAGTAATTTTTTCTTAGGGAGTGAATTTCATTGTTATATCTAACTAATCCCTTATAATGATGGGCGGTAATATCTATTTGTATTGTGAGATGCATTGATGTTATTTTTGATGAATATCATAGAGATGAGTTATTATGTATCTTTTTTTTTATCATTTTCAAAAATTTATGTATTCATGTTACTTTTGGCATTAACGGATGGAAGTTGTTGTCAGTAGAGCGATATCGGTGAACTGCATTTAATGTTTTAACTAGTTGTTGGTTAACTTTTTGGAAAAATAAACTAGAGGTAAACCTATTCATTATTCACCTTGCATTTTTTAGAGCGTTTATAGGAGAAAAGTGTGATTTCATATTGTGATTGATTGTGAGATCTATCTAAGCTAATCACTTATAGAGATTCAAACTGTGGATTCGAAAGCCCTAACTGATATATTAAGCAGAGTGGTGATCATTTGTGAAGGAATTTTGTGTGATAGAGTTACAAAGAATAAATATATTGATTTACCATGGCGTCAAGGGTTTCTACACCTTCATTAGTCAAGATAACCAAGGAGTCAGAACCTGAACATAAGATACACCCATTAAAGGCAATGAAAGTTGACAAAATCAGTGCCCTATCCCTAATGCCACCTCTATTTCTATTGATTGAAGATGTAAGAACTTTCATTCATTTCAATATTTCTGAACTAGGTAATGATAAAAATCAAAAGGAATATTTAGAAATGTGTGACAATAGAAAACTCAAAGATGAGTTGAAACATCTTCAAATGAAGGGTTTGACACACATATTGGACCTACTTGAGATATTCAAAGAAAAATGGATTAGATATGTCTTGAGTTATTTTCACGAAAAAATTCATATGGCTAGAGGAACCAATCAAAATCACCAAAGAGTTGATTCATTTGATAACTAGTTTCTCGGCAGACAGGGAACCCTACACCCTAAGTCAAATATCCACAAAGACGGTTGCACAACTCACAAATTTGAAGCATTATCATAGAGAGATGACTATAAACAACATAAAATATCAAGAATTTTAATTTACAAAAATTATTTTTGGCTATAAGGTTTATCAATCTAGTCATTTGAATAGTGTGCCCTATGGAGCTATTCACGCTGCTTACCTGATAGTGAAGGAAAGAACAAGATATGACCTAGTTGAGATGGTGAGGTCACATCTTTTGGAAAACTTAAAGAGGATTCAAATAGACAAGAAGAAATCACTAAATTTTGGATTAATTTTGGTATGTTTGTTTTCTATGTGCAAAATGTTTTCCCTAGAAAAGGAACGGTAACTTGGAAGACAAATAGATGAGCTCTATATCAGATAAATGAGTACATAATTTAATTAGCTTATAACATAAACAATGTAATGTGGGCATATTTCAAAGACTTTTAGGACATAATTCATAAGAGGTATAGGAAACCTCCACATATTGTAGATAAGTATAGAGATATTGTTTGTTTTCTAGTTGATACTGACACCTGTAAGGTACAAGCGGTAGATCCAAGAATTTCATGGACACCTAAGATGGGATATGAGACCGATGGAATTTTTCTAACCTTGAATATTGAATCTTTATTGAAGCTACCAATTAACAAAGAATCTAAGAGGTATGGTACTTTTGAGGAGGCATATGAAAGAATCAATTTGCAACTCAAAAAGCCAAGAATTGGGAGGAAAGCAAAGAAGATCATTAGTCAATTGGAAGAAAAGTTTGTTACTGGTGAAGGTATAATTTTCACAAGTGAGAAACCAAAGAGAATTCTATATTCTTATGCTAAGAGAAAAAGGAAGCAGGCATAAACTCAGAGTAAGACTCCAGAACTACCATCGGTAGAAAAGTCTGGTATGGAAAAGAGTGTCGAAGATAAATATTCAGACCTGATGCCACCTGAGGCATCTCAACCTGTCAAGACAAGGACATATGTTAAAATAAAAACTAGAGGATAGATAAAAGTGTCTCCTAGAAAGAAAAAGAAGAAAAATTTAGATAGTGAGAGAACTTATCTGAGAAGGAGATCAATGACATAGGGAAGTCTGGAAAGACAAGATTCCACATTCCTAAGAGTGCACCTAAAATTTCTAAAGTAATAAGAGAACATGGATTGATAGATAATATCATTGACTAAATTTTTTCTATTTTATCTGACGAGGACAATAAAATCATTTAAGATCCGATTTTATTTCACTTTCACAAATTCATCAGAACACCTAATCAAATGAAAATTCATATTGCTGATGAATTATATGAAGAAATTAAAGCCAGATGGGAGTCTGCAGTTGAGACTAAAAATAAAATAAGAGAAAGAAAAATTCTCTATAGTATGACACATTTGATAGTAAAGGAAGTAGATGAAGCACTTGAGAAATACAAAATCAAATTCAATATTGGTCATAGGACTGCAAGACTATTAGTTGGAAAGGAGAAAGAAATTGAAGATGAGAAAGTGGTGATATGGAA
Organism: Thuja plicata; assembly: GCA_018584345.1. Classification (NCBI taxonomy): domain Eukaryota; kingdom Viridiplantae; phylum Streptophyta; class Pinopsida; order Cupressales; family Cupressaceae; genus Thuja; species Thuja plicata. The sequence goes on along the minus strand of MU224404.1, from coordinate 1,903,938 downwards.
AAGGATATTCAACTTGGATCAACCACAGGAAGTAAGTACATTTAAAGTAGATGATACTTTTACTTTGAATAATTTTATATGAGATGTGTTAGGTATCAATCCAAGTTTGGTTACACATATAAACCTAACCAAAGATTCAGCTGATGATGTTATGATTGAGGATATCACTAAAAATCCCAACTCTCATATGGTTGGAGATGAAGATGAAGATATTCCAATTCAGTATCCACTGGATGTAAATATTATTGAGATAAATGATAATATAATTGACACAAAAGGAAACAAGGTTGATGAGTTAGAAAAGAGTAAAGAAACATAATAGGTTACTAAGACCATAGATCAACCACTGGATTCATAACAAGGTGAACAACAACAAGATCAAGAACAAGAGAAAGAAACAAACAAAGAAAAAAGTAACACTGGTATAGGTGAGTAGAGTACTAAAGATGAAGTTGATACACCAAAGGATAACACCCCTGGTGATTCACAAACTAACCTAAATGATACCGGTGAGAAGAAAAAAAGGAAGAAAATGGAAGAAGAAGAAGAAGATGATGGTGAAGAAGAAGAAGAGGAAGAAGATGATCCAAAACTTGATATTCTAAAGAAATATTTTAATAAGTTCAAACCCAAGGAACAGTTATTATTTTAAAGAAAACTAGCAGAAAAGGCTGAGAAGAATAGAATGAAGTAAAACAAGTACAAAACAAAAATACTAAGAAAAACCATTGTTATATTTTCTGATCTAGTACCTGATGTTGATATTGATGAAGAAGCATCCATGCTTGATCAACTCAAAATCTTAGTTGATGTAATTACCAATCTATATCATGACATGGAAGAGGATATGATCAAGAAAGAATAGAAGAGATTGAAGAAGGAAATGATGGAGAAACTACTGTAGAAGATTGCACTTGAGAAAGTTTCATTGTTTGAACCAGTCAAAGAAATCAAGAAATCACTACTTGAAGTTGGAAAAATCTTCAATAAGATATTTATTCTGACAAACTTCACTACAGAGATTTTGACAAAGAAGAAAAATATAGAAACATATTTGACTACACTTGTAAACCAATTGGACCCATTGAATAGTTCAATGATGGAATGTACTAAAAAGAAGAAAGCATTGACACACAAGGAAATGGAACTAAAGGCTAGGGAGGACAGAATAAGGATGACCTTGCTAGAACTACAAGGATTTCTGACTCCACACATGGATATTATCCAAGCTTATCTTAAGAAAGATGAAGTGTTAATAGGTACTCTAGACATGAGTATAATTGATAGTATGAAGGATCTGGCTTCTGGCATAAATGGTCATTAGATTTACCTGATAGCACTGAAAGAGCCATGGGAGCATTTGCTTGCCACTATAAAGGTACATTTCAAGATTATCTTTGACAAATTATAAAGTATGAACACCCTTATATATACATTTTTTATCATATTTTTTGGCATTACTATAAAAAAGGAAGAATATATAAGTAGATCAAAGAAGGATTATATAGTAAAAATAAGAGTTATAGATTCAGGGGGAGTTATACAAGTTTTTTCCATAAATTCCAAAGGGGGAGAATGATGATATCGGAATGATGAGAGATGACATTGATAATGATTCTAAAGGGTATGTTTTTCATTTTTGGAAAACCATTATATAGGTAAGGAAGTTTTGTGTAAGTAAATATAGGTATACTAACCGGTATATAGCGTCACCAATTGGTAACGTCAAGTCAAAAAAGGAACAGGTGAACATGATAACATGTGAAGGAAAGATCAGTAAAAGAAGAAAAGTATGCTATCAATACATTGGAAGATACAACGAAAATAGGTGAACTAAGATTTGTGACGGCGCCACTTAGATCACACTGGTAAATGACATTAGTGAAGGTATTACCAGCCGCTCAGTTCAGTGAACATATAAAATTTAAAGGTTAAGAAATAGTTTTGAATGATCGACTAAATCAGTTATGATGGTGGACGGTTCAATGAATTTGGACAAAATAAAAAATGTAGTACATTGTTTCAAGAGTTGAATAAGTCAATTTCTTTGTAGTTGTGTACAGATCTGATTGTAAATTCAAGGAAATATTTCACATTGGAGATAATAACTTGAAGTTTGTTATGGACAATGTGGTAAGGATTTCAAGTTTCTATTATTTGGTTGTAATTGACAAAGAAATTTTGGAGGGAAAAAAGAACCCTAATTAGGTTTACAATAAAAGTTAAAAGGATATAAGATGATAGCTGCTACTATTAAAGAGAGTGATGAAATTGGTAAAAGACAGTTGAAGTGTTGGTAAAAAGTAAAGATCCTGGATAGTGATTATAGAGATATTCATAGAGAATATTCAGGATTGGATTCAAAGAAAGAACAGAGCATTAAGGATTTGATTAGCATTCAGGACTGCATTTCACAGGTCAATTTTATTATTTTATTCCTAATAGTTTCAACATGCTAAAATCCCTTAACTGAGTAGTCTCTCACAAGAATTTATTTGTAAATCCCTTAACAGGGTGAACACTGTAATAGTGGGATTAAATCCTTTAACAAGGCAGTATTTAATATGACTTTAGATACTTCTAACAAGGTATCAATGACTCCTAATAGGGTGAGTCACCTAGAAAGTGACATATTGTAAGCTCCTAACAGAGCACTCTTTTCTATTATAGTGATAAGATTGTGAGTGTCATCCCCACCATGGTTTTTCCCTCTAACCAAGGGTTTCCATGATAAAAATCTAAGTTTTATGAGTGTGCATGTGTTTTCATTTCATTCACTATACTTCCACTTTACCATTATAGTTTTATGCTTCATAGTTTGGGAGTTTCTTTTTCTACTATTCAAAGGTATTAGTATAAGTCTAAAAGTTTTATTAGTCCTGATTCCCATCTCTCAAACTAGTGTGGTTCTTTCAATTCTTCCTCATAAACAAGAAAAGGGCCTAATGTTGATTGATCCTATCCCAACTCAAATTTATAGCAAGACCAAATGTACTAATCATGCTCCTGATTGTCATCGCAAGAATATTTCCTTGATCCCATAAACATGCTTCTAAAAAAATTGCTTCACCTCATCATGCTTCACTTTCCTTTGACCACTCCATGCCTGATCCAATGGAGGAAGTGAATTTAAAAAATTTTAAAAGAACAAACATGACAATACTACTTGTATCTTAGCTTCTATTAAAAATAATCTAGCTGAAGAAGATACTCTTGATGATGGCATTCTTAATTCTAACAATAATATTTATGCCAGTGTTCTAGATGACATGTATGATACTATTGATATTGATCATGACTTACCAATTATGTTTTCACAATATTTATCTATCACTCCTAGTAACAAACAAAGTGATCTATCCTTACAATAGGGTCCTTATTTGGAACTGGTTATTGTTCCATCTATTGTGCATGATGTTTCTCCTCTTTCAAGTTTCCCACCTTCCCTAAACACTATGGACTAAGATGGGAGGAAGGAAATATGATCGACTAGCTCCTGTAGTGCAGTGGATTTTCTTTTATTTTTTGTTTTCTTATTTGTCGTGATGTGATTCCCCTGCATTGTGTTGCTTGTTTTATATTTTATTTATATTTATTTAAACAACCCTTGTTTCCCCATTGGTGCAAGGTGATAAAGGAATCACAATGTTGTATATTCTTTTATTTTTATCTCTCTTCCTCTATATGTTGTTACATGTTATGTCATGCATGTGCCACTGTTTATACATGCACATTTGTGTTGTCTACTTGGGATGATGCAAAATAGTAGCTACCTATTATTTTTGGTCTTCGTGATGTCAGCCCAAAAAGACTCTCCTTTGTAACTCTTATGTTCCTTTATTCCATTGTGCTTGTAGTTCTACTACCTTTCGGGGATGATGAATTTTCATTTTGACATAATTTTGATATACATGAGTTATCATATGACCTACTGATCCTAGAGTTGGTAGATGCCTTTTGTGCTCTCTTTTTTCATGTGCAGATTTCCCTTGATTTGTCCTTTCTTGGGGGAATTTCATAGTGAAAAAATTTATTGTGAATGCATGTATGCTCTGTTAAATAAATTGCTCCCGTTAAGTCATTTGTAATCACTTTAACCTGGGATAATACACTCCGCTTTATGTTTCACATTTTTCACACATACACTGATTCAATGTTATTTTTTAGTGTATCCTTAGACTAATCCTGATTGTTCATTTGGTCCTTAGACTAACCACACCCATTTGGTCCTTAGACTACCCGCACACATTAGGTTCTTTGACTAACTTTGCACATTTGGTCCTCAGACTGACCATCATTTTTTGATCCCTAAGGAAGCTTACCTTTCCTTAGGACTGATCATTATGCAACTATTATTGGAAGTACCTTCCTTTAAGGACTGATCCTTATTGATGGGTTGAACTAGCACAATACAACTTGCTAGACTATTCAATTCCATCTATTGAGCACTTTCCTTGTGTGGTTCACAATAAGAAAAACTCTCTCTTTCTCTCTCTCTCTCTCTCTCTCTCTCTCTCTCTCTCTCTCTGAATATGAGAGAGAGAGAGAGATGCCTCTCTTAATTTGGTTTTAGCTTTGATGAGGACTTAATTCACTTGGGGGCTTGATGTTTCTTTTCCTTATTAACCTTAATGAGATCATCTTAATATGAGAGAGAGAGAGAGAGATGCCTCTCTTATTTTGGTTTTAGCTTTGATGAGGACTTAAGTCTCTTGGGGGCTTGATGTTTCTTTGCCTTATTAACCTCAATGAGATCATCTTATGCATTTGATGTACTTTACCATGAGCATGAGCTTGTCTCATACTTCTGCTAAAGTAGGGGCTAAATTGATGACATGTAACTGATTGAATGTTTGGAGATGTTAAGTTAATCACCGAAATGAGAAAAGATAATGCAAGACATTAAATCAGTTAATGGATTGTATTGTCAATGATGTCAACTTGATATAATGTAATCGGTTATAATCAAAGTGTCAAAAACTTTAGAGAATCAGAGAGATAAATATTATGCTTTCAGTAATGCATAAAAGACAATAATTCACTATGTGACTTCAAACACTGATGGCTAGTGGAACCCGATGGACAGAGATGACCGAAAGTCAAGTAATTGTGATTCCTAAGCAAGAAAATCGATGAGAATTACCTACGAGAAGAATCACAAGAATACTCAATGACCAGAATCACAGTGTAAACCAAAGGACACATAACCCTGACAGAGAAGCCCAAGGTGAACTAGATTTTTGACTGAAGCTTACAAAGAGTTAAAACACCAAAGTTAACTAGAGCTCAGAAATGACAAAATATCTAGCTGGCAGAGATAAATATAGACTTAACTGGTAGTTATCATTGTTTTCATCGACAAGATAAAACCAAAGATAACTAAAGGATTTAAAGCTATTTTGTCCAGTTGGCAAGATCTCTACGAGATAAAATAGGATTTTTTCTTTAAATCATATTGGCTAAGATTGTGGATCATGCCAAGATCAAGAAAGTCAAGAACCTAACAACGGCGATATCATGTCTATAAAGAGACAACTTAACTCATTATGAAAAGAGGGGATTGAATGAAAATGAGGATGTAGGAGAGAAATTGATGAAGTACAACTTCATACAGTCCTAATCAATCAAACTGAGGAAAGAGCTAGATATTTCTACAGACACTGAGAAATAGAGCATAGCATCACCGAGTAGAACAAAAGTGGAGCAAAGGTATTAAAAATATATATTGATTAGATTGGTTTTATGAGATTACAATAGATCTAAAAATCTGCAAGTATAAGTTGTATATGTGAACAGATCATACTTTTTTAGTTTAACCATTGATTCAGAAAGTCTCTTAACTAAGAAAGATTTAAATAGCCTTTCTATATTGAGATACATCCCAAGGAGTATCAAAAATTTTGATCATGAAGATAGCATGAGATGCTAGATACCATTTGAAAAACTAGAAGATGCCAGATACCCAATATCAAGTGACAAATTAATCTTTTAAATCCTCTAACAAGGTCACACCTAATAGTGTGTTTGTAACTTTTAACAGGTTTGGATCTTCACTGATCTCACTTCAGAAGAGTGAAAATTTTGGGTTACCAGTCCCAAGTGGTTTTTTCCTTAACAGGGTTTCCACGTTAAAAATCCATCTCTTTATGAGTCATTAATTTATTTTTTTTCATTACACATAGCTAATCTGGATTCATCAGTATACTCTAAGTAATTTACTACTTTATGGTAAATTGAAAGACTGTTATTCGGTAAACATAAAGAATAAGGTTTAACAAAGCATTCTGAGCAGTAGTAATTTGATAAGTATATTTGAAGGCATTCATCTTATAGGACTGAAGATAACTAGAGGCTTAATATTGTGGTACTAAGTTTTTGGGTTGATTAATTAGAATATTTTGAGGCCACTGATTCACCCCCCCTCTCAGTTATTACTAACGTAAATATACTATCCTAAAAATTTAGTACCCCTTATTGGTGGCCTTAGGACCTATTGGACCCCATTTTAGTGACTTCAAGATTTGAATGTCTTTATGCTTGATTTCCCACATCTTTCATTTTCTCTCTCTGAAACTTTTCACATTTCCCAAGTCCTAGATCTACCTTAAATTTAACAATGCTAGGACTAGGTTGAACTAAGTCAACCTTGTCCTAAACAAGGTTAATCCAATTTGAACTTGTCCTAGGGCATTGTGTTTAAGTGGGCTTTGGGCCCAATGTGGAGGTTTTTCCTTTTTATCTTTATTTTTGGCCAGTATGGCAATATTAAATCTTTAAATGAGTATAAAAGGGGACTCTCTCCTTTCATTTTTGACATCCATTCTTTATGCAAAAAAGCCATATGATATACAAGAAATCAATTAATCAAGTTCATACAACCAACCATTCAAGTTGTGCAATTAAGGATTTTGATTCAAGATTTTAAGGTAAGCATCCTATTTGCACCCAAAATTTGCTTTTATTTGTTTGTCTCTTTCGGGGATTTTGGATGCATTTTGGGTTTTCCCTCTTACTTCTCTTGTGATGTGTTTGCTAGGGTTTTATTTTTAGCATCATCTAGGTAGATTATTTTGCCCTGTTGTCATCTTTATTGTTGAGTCATCTGGATTTCTAAACTGTCACACTTTTAATGGTCAATGTCATCATGTTTTTAGACAAAATTGGTATATGATTCTATGATTTGGTCATTATCTATCTGGCCCTTTTAATTTTTATCATTAAATATGGTGAGTTAGACAGTTCTTTTAGGCACTTAATCATGTTGTCTCTGACTTTTGAAGTTTTAATTTTTGTATCTAGCGAGCTAGAGAGTTCTTTTCAAACTTCTTGTCACCGGGTCTCAAGCTAGTGTGATGTTAGTTTTTTTAATCTGTGAATTGGAGAGTAAAGGGTTAGTAGTTAAGTCTCTATTTTAGTTTCCAGCTCACACGGTTATGAAATGTTAAGTCTTGTTAGGTTGCAAGTTAGCTATATGGGTGCCACATATCTCATTTATGTGACCAACATAGTTCTTTTATTTCCTTTATCGCAAGCTTGCGGGATAGAGGATAATTTTCTTCTCAGGTTAGAGAATCGGCAAGTGGATGCCATGTGGATGATTTCAAATGTTATAAATGTTAATTTTTCAATCCTTTATTATCTCTCAGGTTGTAATGGTGGTTTTTTGTAAAGACATATTGTTAGAAAGGATGTACTACGTGTATGCACCTATTTAAACCAAGGTTTGTCCCCAGCTCACGTCAGTTAATGAGGATAACATTAAGGGTTAGAGAATTGGCAACTAATAGTTTACGGTTACTCATCTTTGATTCATTGTAGTTTATGATTCTAAGGTCTTATGCTCGCAAGTTAGCAATAAAGGTTTGATTTTCTTGGTTTTCTTCTCACGAGTGTTTGAAACTTTGATATTTTCAGCTCAAGAATGGGAGATTAAAAATGTTAATGGCTTGTCGCTAGGTCATGAGTTTCTTTAACAAGTAGCTTTGAGACCTGAGAGTTAGCGACAACATGCCACATGTCCAAGTGGTTTCACTAGGATATTTATCAAGATGTTAAAAAGAAAAAGTCAGAGCTTGGGTGTTTTTCACCAAGTTTTTTTCAAATGCAAGGGATATCATGGATGCTCGTTGGTTGGAGTCAGTTTCATAGCTGTAGCTTGCAAAGGGATTCAACTGGATGGGGGACAAAGAATTTGACAGGGCAATTGTAATGAGTTAGTAGGAGATCAGTTTCATTTATAAGTACCTTGAGTTTGTTGTCAAAACCTGTGGATAACTTATACTTTTGCAAAGATTAAGTGATCTAAATTTCTAAAGAAAACTTAGGGCTGTGTACTTGTTTCCATTTTTTGGTTAGGGTTTTTGTTGTTACCACGTCATTTTAGATTTAAAGTTATCTTTTTCTTGATATTTTAGTTTTGTCCTCAATTGATCCAAAGCTTATTGCATTCCTTACTCTATAAAAGGAATTCCAAGATCACTTGAGAGGGGTTCCCAATTTTCTATGTAATGTCAATATAGTTAAATACAATATAATACATTTGAAGTTATGCATTCTCTGAGAAACATGTATGGTGTTTGATGGTAGATTAGCAAATAAATTTTGATGATATTTCTTTGTATCGAATTGAAACCTTTTTGAATTGAATAAAATTAAGGATTTATCTCAATTTGTCTCTCTGAGTTATCAAAAATGAATTTTTTATCTTCTTCTATCTTTCAAGGAGAGAATTAAATATGTAGAGATGATTAACTATAAGTTTTGAGCATTTTTTTTACACAATTCAATTGCTAGGAATTTAAGATCTAATTTCCTCTCTTAAAATAATAAAGAAGTTATTCTCAAGGTTCTCCATGGTCATGGTACAACCGCTTGGTAATCTTAGTTGAATATAAATGTGAATTTTCATCAGGAGGCCTTTGCTGGTGCTTTCAAGACTTCAAGTTGCAAAACAAACTTTATTACTTTTTGTATTTTTTCAATTTATCAATGCATGTAATTTGCTATAAAATGTACGCTAAACCCCTACAATGATTATCTACTCTATCCAAATTATTAAAAGATCAAAGAATTGGGTAACAAGAATTAAGCAAATTTACTGAAATAAGATCCTAACGGGCATAAACCATTGATGAATATTCCTTGTGAATCAAATGGTAGAAATATGGAAACCCACAGAATATGATTCAGACCATGTCACGAATCTATACCCAATAGGTGCAATCGTTTGGAGAAAAGTTTATCAAGATGCAAGATTTTCAAAATATATAAAATCGTGAAGCCACAAGTATGCACACACATGCGAGATGGATTTATCATTGAAGCAATAGAATTATCTTTCCCAATCATTCATCATAAAAAGATTGAGGAAAGATAGAAAACTGTAATCTAATCAATTGCAAATCCAAACACAATAAACACAACAAGCTCTTTCAAAGAAATGAACAAGTGAACATAAATTCATTAATTTCTCATATACAATATACAATATCACACTGTGAATGAAGCACCAATTGTATATATTTATTGCATAAAAGATATGACCTTGATTACATTGTTTTGATACAATATTTAGTGCTTTGATTTACAAAACTTTGAACCCCAAAACTAGAGTTTCAACTACTCTACAATGGTGAAACAAATTTGAAACTAAATATTATTGAAGCTAAACTACTGCTAAACTAACTATTAACAAGCTTGCATGGATTCTTGATCCATTTACACATGGTTTTCCCCTAAAATCAGAGTAAAACTCGCTTAGAAGAAGAAAGAACTGAACTAGAGCTCCACCATTTCTAATTAGAATCTTTACTTTAATCTTTGAGTTTCTCCTTAAATTCTTCACCTAGGATTTTTTATGCAGAGGCAATTGATGGATATCTTCTAGTTAATAAAAAATAAACCCTAGTTCACCAATAATCTGATCTGATATTTCTTCTTCATGTAAAATCATCTTCACGCTGGAATGGACCAGAAAATCAGACCCCGACCTTTGCTCTGAAAAAATCAAGAAGATGAAAATACTAAGTGTGGATGATCTCTCCTTGGAACCACCAAAATTTTGGACTTTTGGAGGCCGAAAGGCCAAAATTATGAGGCTTCAAAAAAAGGCTAAGTGTGAAAAATCCTTACTGTAAAATTTGATGATGTCCCCAAAATGGACAGATAGTCTAGGAAGATATCCAAATGAGCATCCTGATACCTCTGCACTATTTCTTTCATTTCTCCATAGTCTACCTCTTGCACATTACTCATGTGTTTCTCTTGTCTTTCTTTGGAGATAGTCAACTCAGAAGCAAAGAATTTGATCTCTTCTTCATGGTCAAACATCATTTTCATCTCTTCCTTCAATATTAAGAGTTGATGGAGATCCTCCTTTGTGTTAACCCCTGCCAAGATCCCCTTCAACTACAGTACAATTATTTTTACTAGAGACAAAACTTGTCTCTCATTATCCTCATATAACTCCAAATCTATTCCTATGAAGAAATCCTCTATTTTCTCCACCCACATCATAACTTCCTTATGTCTCTCATGGACCTTGTTTACGCACTTTTCATAAACCTTTATTTTCTTTGTTATTATTTTAGTCCATATCCCAAAATTATCTAGTTCAGCCCCCTCATATACTTTTACCAGAATTTGGAAGCGTTGTTTCTTTACTATCTTCAGGTCCTTAAGCACTTTCTGCTATCTTCTTAATTCAAGATTCAATCTTTGTTCATCTTCCATCATATCCACTATCTTGGTATCATATTTGAGAATGGTCTTGAAAGGTTTCAAAATATCTCTAATGATTCTCTCTCCCAGCTTCTCAAAACCTACCTTACACTTTGTACATGCATGTACAAAAGAATGTGTCATCCCTTTTGGAAATTTTGGGGTAGCCTTCTTTTCCAAGAAATCCTGTAATGAGGATTCTAGACAAATTGGTTCAATGTGACCTACCAATTTAAAAATGAATTTTCTTAATGCCTCATTCTTCTCAGTTAGTGATTTTTTTCTTTTCTTCATCTCTGTCCATAAAGCCGAGAGCATGTTTCAGTCATAGAGCTGTCAATGTTTTTATTCCTTCTCTTGTAGGCTCCCCTAAATTAACCTCATCAAAAGTGTAATCCTTTGGGGTTATGCCTGCCCAGGTGGTGTCAGTTGTAGGGAATTCCACTTGTTCTTTCCAAGGGCCCTTATTATCCTAAGTGACATATGAAATTTTCCTTGTGGGCACACTGGACTCTGCTCGGTGGAAGGCTTGACCTAGGAAGGACATGTTTGTGTCCTCTTCCTCTTCTATATAAAATCTCTTCCTCGGTTGAATATCTTTAGTAAACCATGTTGGTTTAGTAAAGGTAGTAATGGGATTGTAAGGAGAAATGTGCAATCCTAACGTTGTCTCTTCTGTCTCCCATACTACCATCTCCTCCTCAGCTTCCCTTTCCTTTTCCAATGTTTCTCCAATTTCTGAGTTACCTTCTTCTTTTGCTCCTTCTTCTCTTACCTCTTCTTCTTGGATTCCATCCTTCTCTCCTAGAGAGGAAACTTTCTCTTCATGTGTTTTCTCTGGTAGAGGAGTACTCTCTTCCCCTCTGGGTCCTGCTTCATTTTGGGGCTTCTCCACATCTCTTGACATATTTGTCAATATTTTAGCCCAAGGAATTGTTACTGGATTTTGTTTTTCTTGGAGAGAGGGAATTGTCCCTATGAATGGAGTTATTGGGGAGGTTGGGCCTAAAGAGGATATGGGAACAAAAGGTGGAGGAGTGGGAGGTTGAGTTGGCAATTAAAGGAGTAGGATTAGGAAATGAATTTGGAGGAATGGAAGTAAGAAATGAAGGCAGGGGAGTAGGAGTTGGAAATGAAGGTGGAGAACTAGAAGCCTAAGTATCTGCAAGACCTGAGCCTTTCTCTGCATCCTTATCCCCTTGTATATTTTTGAATGACTCTTCCTAGGTTTCTTGTGAGGTCTGGGCAGTGGAGGACCCCAAAATAGTTTGTGCCTCTACCTCATAATCTAATCTTGTTCCTCTACCTATTTTGGTTTCCCTTTCCTTATATTTGTTCCCATGAGTGATATTTTCATTGTGGGATTAGTGAACTAAGACAGGGGTGGAGTAAGGATAACCTGACAGATTAGGGGTACATGTCCTTCCACATTAACTTCTATTGAATGATCCAATGCATCCATCCCTTAATCCTCAAACCCTATGAGATTTTGGAAGTCAGACATAAGGAATTCATCAGGACCAAGGGAATCTCAGGGGTTTCCTTATTCTTCATGTGCCCTTTCTTCTCCATAAATGCGGACATCCTTTTCCAGGCCTTTCTTCTTCAAGATAGCAGTCTTCGACCTTGTTATTTTCAGTAAGGGTACATCCTCCTCTTCTCCTCCTTCCTCTTCTAGTTCCTCTAGAATATTTTCTAACTGCGGGGATGTGGAGGCTCTCTTCCTCTTATACACTTTATTTCTCTCTCGTGAGGTGCCCAAAGGTTCTATAGTCTCTACAGCAGGAGATTGACTAGTGGTGGGGAGCTCTTCTTGAGTCACTTCAATTTTATCTGAAGGTGGGGATATGATGTCGGTCCTACTTGTCTTATGTGATTTATTCTAAGGATTGGTGACATAAACCATTGGGCGTTCATGCCCATACACTATTCTTGATTTATGTGGGGCTGCCCTCTTGAACTAAGGTACTACTACCCTTTCTCCTCATACCTTATCCAATTTGGGTGGTGGGTTTAACTATGGTTTCATTGGCATGGGATCCATTTGGAAGGGCCTTTTGATCCAATTTTTAGTGGCCTTAACCATGTGATTGGCCTTAAATTTAATATTATTATTCTTATCTTTATCTATCTCAACATTCAAGATAGGTCTTGTATATACCTTATCTTTATTATATAGGGGGTCAAGTAACTCATTCGCATCCTTTTCCCATAACTTGGGCAAAATGTTAATCTCTAGGGTAGCTTGTGATAAAACTAAGGACATTCTACAATATCTTGAACCTTGACTTTGTAATCGTCCACACAATTCATTCAGTGGTCCTCCAGGTGAGGATCGTGAACATGGTGCCTGCCCATGATGTGGCTATAGGTACTAATGGGATTAAGACCACATATTTTAGGAACTATAATGGGCATTCATCCCATTAAAATTCAAGGGACTTTCACACCTTCATATCTTTTAGGGTGTATGGGCTAATTGAAATGGGAAAATCCCAACAGTGCTTCTTCCTATGTTTAATATGCTCATAAGCATCAGTGAGTTGTCAGACCATCTCTATGATAATTACCTAGTCAGAAGGGTATCTAGGAAGTTTATTAGGGGAAAGGGTACACCTATCCACTTTGATATAGGTGAAGGTTCTAAACTAAATGTAGGAGGCCCATATTTCCCTTACCTTAGCAGTTGCCTCTTATGATATTCTCTTTGCATAATCACCCTCAATTGAGTGGATGATTGAAAATATGAATGCATCATTAACGATCCTCTAATCTAGGTTGTCTTTTGTCTTCATCTATCTTTACTTTCCTTATCAATTGGGGATATATTGTGAAGGGACATACATTTTGTTTCCCAAAGGATCCCTATTTTACCAATCCCAGGTACTCTGCCCTTGCTACTAATAAATACACCATGTATGATGTCATGTAGAACTTGGGGTTGTGCTTTACAAAAATTAATTGTCCATCCAAGTTATCACTCAGGATAGTGGCCCAATCAAACTTGTCCCTTCACCCCTTGATCTTCTCAATTAGTATGATCTTCCAATATTCAAGCTAGATGGACTGGGGCAATCCATACAATCTGTTGAGCATTGTGACAGTTGCCTGAATATTATCCTTCAGGTATCCTCTTCTCATATCTATCTTTCCAATCTTGTTCTTTGGGAGGGATTGGATAAGGTATTCTTGGTTCACTATGTCATATGCCTCCAAGGTATTATTCTTGAAGTGATCTAAGCCTTTGTTGATTTCAAAATCATAATATATGTCGATGCCCTTCGGAAGGTGGAAGACATCCTCGATGTTATCTGGCCAGAGGTCCAAGACAATTTCTCTGGCTCTATTTTTCACTACCCTCTCATCTAGTACATAGTGATGTGCCAAGGTCATAATCAAGTCTAAGGATAAAATTGAGACTGGGTGTGAAACCACATTCACTAGAATTGATAGTACTACAGCAGTGCAGTCAGATGACCTCCCACTGGGTTTGGAACATTTGATTAGGAACTCATTCCAATCAAAATTTCCAATGTCAGTGTCAGTAACCTCACTGTGGTGGTTTCCAAAATTTGAAGGCATGTGGTACCCTTTGAATAGGAACTTCATGGGTGATCCAACGATCCTTTCCAAAATTCCTGCAAGAAAATATGCAAACATCAGTATTTTATTGAAAAAAAAACTATTTAAAGGAAAGAATAAAATAGAAACTAAAACTCTAAGGGTCAGTATTAGCTACTCAGAATCATCCTAAATTATTCAAAGGAATTTTTCAGCCACTCAGACTTATGGATACTGAAGATAGGACTAGACTGTCTAAGGCTGAAACTGCATAGAGGAGGTTTGAATGGGGGTTGGGTGATGTTTTTGGGAAATTTGGATTGCGAAGGTGCGAAAGGATCTCAGAGTGCAAAAGTGTAAAATTGTGAGGTCCTACCACGATCACTCACTCAGAGTTGATACCTTTATATTATATTCATCTAGATGATACATTATTCTTTTTGATACATTGACATATTAGAATTTTCATAGCATAGATATTGTATGATGACTCCATTTTGATGATGTTTAGATGTATTATTTTATACATATGATTCTCAGAGCTTGATGACATCATTTAACTATTTCTGTTTTTCATTTATGAATTTGGAATTTGATCATGTGACATGTAAATGTGGATTTTGGGTTTAAATTCTGTAAATGATCCATATTGGTTAATTTAGTATGTTAGATGAGCAATTTCCAGGGGTTTTTTGTGAAAAATTAGTTATATGTTCATGGATGACCTAGTTATGAATAGTGATGTATAATTTATGGTTAGATGAATATATTATAATGTGTAATATCATGAATGTATGTTTTTTCCTTAGACTATTGATGCTCTGTTCAAGTGTGCAAGTGAATAAACCATAGTTTCAAAATGGGGAAACAAGATTGGGTTATTGTGAATATCCTTGTGAAGCCAAGGTTAACCCTAAAGAGGGAAATAACCTAATTTTAATGTACTATATGTTGTAAATGTAATTATGCATGTTCAAATTTAAATTTCTTCTATTTTGTTATTTCCCTTTTTGGCATGCCATTGTGTAAATATGATGTGCAATTGTAGTTCCAATTGGCACATGTATTGTGAGATGGCATGCCCATGTGGGTTGTGAGGTTAAGTTTCACCCTAGGTTTTTTGGTAGGGTTACCATGTGGAGTTACTTGTCCTGGAAACCCAAATCATGAGTATCATCTTAGAAATTCAAATGTAAAAACTAAGTGAGTTTTTGAAGGGTTAGAATGAGCCCAAAAGGGTAATTAGAGTTAAATATGTCTAGTCCTTTAGTAGTACTATGGGTTAGGGGTTGTTTTTTTATTATTTTTAGAGTAAAAATCTCATTTATGGGCCTTCTTAAGTACCTTTCTTGGTTAGTGGCGAAAATTGGGAAATGAAAAGACCATCACCTTCTTCAAGATAGTGGATTCTCTTCCATGCATGAAATGGGACAAGTGTTAGAGAAGAGGACTCATGTCATCTCTCTTCTTGTTGGGAAAGAGGTAGAGTTGGGGAGAGGTCCTTTTAGGGAGAAAGGAGAGGAGAATTGGGGTTGATTTACCACTCTCCATTTTTGGGAGACTTGTAGAAGGATCCTTTAGGAAATATTTCTAGTTGGAAACCAAGGGAAGAAGAGATAGGAAAAAATGGATCATCTCAACACAATACATTTTCTAGGAGTAAGGTTGGTACTCCTAAAATTTTATGTGAGGATTTTTTTGTTATTCTTTCTTAAAATCTTGTTAAATTTTAGTTATTACAAATTTCATGTTGTGTAAATGTTGATCTTGTGATATATTGTTTGTGAAAGGAATTACATTTGTTCTTCTTTTTTTGATGTTTTGTGTTGTGTTGTTTATGGGAGTGAATGACATATCTCACCCTTGGGAGGGAGGAGAGTCATTGTGGGTGAAGGGCTTAGTTGGGAAACCATGGTAGTGTAGAGTCTCTTCTTGGGAAGAAGAGGGATGTATCATCGATGTTATGGGCTCCATGTGCCATATTAACTTGGGAATTTTCATGGGGGTGATAAGGGGTATGGATGTGTTTATGAAGCTCTTTAGATGTGGTAAAAATCCTTGAGAAGGTATGATAATTATTGTGCATATATGAGGTATTCTGATTTGGCATTCTCCTACATGGTTGTTCCACCTTCACCCCTATTTGAGTCCATAATAACCCAATTGTGAATAATATTGGGAGGGAGTTATGTGTTTTGTTTGATATTTTTTTATGTGTGGTAGTATGCTTGTATGTCACCTAGCCTCCTCTTATGTCCCCTAGGTCGGGGGTTGCCTCATAGAGGCCTAGGATGGGAGGTGAGCTCCCATGGTTTATTCCAAAATTTGGTTGCAGATTTGTAGTTGTTCCTTTACTTGGAGGGATTCATGTTCAAAGCTGGAAATGAAGAGATCAGTTGGTTATAAGATGTAATTTGTGAATTTATTATATCCCAATCCATAGGCATTATGTCTTGTATTAATGAGATTTTGTAAATTTGTTATAATTTTGTACTAAAATCTTATTAAGTTGTTGGTTATTAGTAGAATGTGAAGGAGAAAAGTATAAATTAAGTTCTTATTCAAGTAGAGAGTTTATTTTGTTTTAAAGAATTACATACAGAAAACTTCTATGGTTATAGTTTATCTAACTGTAACATTTTTTTTTTAAGAAAGGAAATATTTCTCTTTATATAAATTCTAAGTTTAAATCTGCATTAAGATGAATAAAATTTGTTTATCCTAGAGGAGACATTTTTTTTTGAGATATTGATTTCTTAAAGATATCCCTGTACATTGATTTGTATCAGATTTTAGAATGATAACATCTACTTATGGAAATGTCCCTTATTATAAATTTCTAATTTTTTATATGCTCTAAATTGCTTGTATTATGATTCATTTTGATTTATGCAAATTATGTTATTTAAATGCTTACAAAAATTCTCTGAATGCTACCTGTTATAAAAATTTCATTTCCATCTGTTATTCTATAAAATTAAATTTGTATCTTTACTTTATAATCATGTATACTAATGCTACAGAAATGCATATACTTAAATGCTTAAGAACATATTTGAATTTATACATTTTATATTCTGAACTGATTAGAAATTAATCTACCCTTCCTATTGCAATGTCTGTTATAGTTGAAAATTCATATAGTAGCATTGTCTCTTGCTGCACCAAAAAAAAAGTAGTCCTTTTTTTTAATGCATTATTATATCATATAGCATTCTGTATATGTACATAATGAAAATATATATACATATTCTAAAAAATTTATTAAATCTCTCTCTTCAGACTTAGGCTTTCCTTCAGATCTGTACAAATAGATACATAAATATATATTTATATATATATAAATATATATATATTATATGCATAATAACACAAAACTAAATCTAAGAATTTCACAAATTTTTTACTTCTGTTGTTGCTGTGTTTTTTTTAAAATAGCAAGATACATATATATATATATATATATATATATATATATATATATACACATTATATATATATATGTATTTTATTGTAAAATAAATAAATGGTTAAACTGAAACAGTATGATCTGTTCACATATACAACTTATACTTGCAGATTTTCAAATCTATTGTAAGCTCATAAAACTAATCTGATCAATATGTCTCTTTTAATACCTTTCCTCCAATTTACTTCTACTTGGTGATCTTGTTCTTTGTTGCTCGGTGTCCGTAGAAAACTTTAGCTCTTTCCTCAGCTTGATTGATCAGGACTGTATGAAGTTACTCTTCATCAGTTTCTCTTCAGCATCCTCTTTTTATTCATTCACCCTCTCAATTCATAATGAATTAAGTTGTCTCTTTATAGACATAATATCACTATTGTTAGGTTCTTGATTTTCTTGATCTTGGTGTGATCCGCAATCTTAGCCAATTAGATTTAAAGTAAAACTCATGTTTTATCTCACAGAGATCTTCTTGTCAATTGGACAAGACAACTTTAAATCCTTTACTTATCTCTAGCTTTATCTTCTCAATGAAAATAAAGATAACAACTAGTTAAGTTCATATTTAGCTCTTCCAGCTAGATATTTTGTCATTTTTGAACTCAAGTTAATTTAAGTGTTTTAACTCTTTGATAGCTTTGGTTAACACTTCACTTCTCCTTGGGCTTCTCTGTCGGTTTACACTATGATTCTGGCCATTGGTTATTCTTGTGATTCTTCTCATCAGTAATGCTCATCGGTGTTCTTGCTCGGGCATCATTGTGACTTGACTTTCGGTGATCTCTGTCTGTCGGGTTCCACTAGTCATCGGTGTTTGAAGTCACATTGTGAATGCTTGTCTTTATATATTACTGAAAGCATAATCTATATCTCTCTGATTCTCTAAAGTCTTTAACACTTTGATTATAACCGATTAGATTATATCAAGTTGACATTAATGACAATACAATCCATTAACTGATTTAATGTCTTGCATTATCTTTCTACATTTCGATGATCAAATTAACATCTTCAAACATTCAATTAGTTACATGTCATCAATCTCTCCCTTTGGCATTGACGGCAATATACTATATTATTACTAATACAATATGAAATATAACAGTTTCATCAAGCTTTCCTAATGTAACTATTACAAATGTCTCACTTTCGGTAAGCTCAAACAAATAGCTTTGATTTGTTTCTTGTAGAGTGATTGTCTTCAATCTTCAATCCCTTCACTAGATAGATGTAGCATCTAATGTCTCTATTCTGATATGTGCTCTTCCTTGACCGTTCCTCTTCTTGATAATCTCTTTTTCTTTTGACAACAATTTCTCTCTTGTATGAACTCTCTCCCTTTGTTACTTCTCTCCCTGAGATGGATATTTCATATGTAATCAATTTCTCTCCCTTTGAATATTGATTAACTCTTCCTTTTGATTTTCAGGAACTTCACTTCATGATATAATATTTTCTGATCAATGAGATAATCTCTCCATTATGATTAAATGAGATGATCTCTCCCTTTTGATAATGAGATCATCTCTCCCTTTTGAAAATGAGATCATCTCTCCCTTTGACAACAATGCCAAAAAAAAATCATCTATATCATGCTCCATCCCTTTATATAATATATTCCTTGAATTTCCCTATCCATCAGCAATACAATGTCTCTGGTGTTCGGTGCATACTTGTACCTTGATGTGTATAGATGTATCTATTGCCTTTCATCTTGGTTTTTGCATCAACATGACTGATCTTCATATTTAGTATAGGTTGTTGCAACCTCCTAGTCAACTTACTGACCGATTAACAAGGGTTGGACCCCTATTCTTTGTCTCAGGTACTCAAATGTATCCTTTGGAAATGGCTTGGTGAATATGTCAACTAATTGTTCCTTTGATTGAACATATTCCAATGTCACCTCCTTTGTTTGCACTTGTTCTCTCAGATAGTGATATTTGATAGCAATATGCTTAGTCTTGGCATGCATGACTGGATTCTTAGAAATTTTAATTGCACTGGTGTTATCACAATAGATAATTACTAGTTCAAGAATCTTAATATTTATACCTTCTAGCAATTGTCTGATCCATGCAATATTTGAGCAATTTGTAGCAGCAACCACATACTCTGCTTCTGCAGTAGACTGAGAGATGCATCCTTGCTTCTTGTTGATCCATGTGACAAGTCTATCACCCATGAAGAATGCTCCTCTAGTTGTTCTCTTTCTTTCATCAATGTTTCTAGCCTAATCAGCATCTGTATAGACTTGTAGCTCAAATTTTCCTTCTCTTTTATACCATAAGCCATATTCCTCGGTGTTCTTCAGATATCTCAAAATTCCCTTGACAGCAGTCATATGTGATTCTTTGGGATTAGCAGAGAATCTAGCAACTATTCCAACTACATGTGCTATATCTAGTCTGGTGTGAACAACATACATTAGCTTTCCAATCATTCATCTATACAATGTTTGATTTACCTCATTTGATTTGTCTTCTTTTGTCATCTTACATTCAGTAGCCATAGGTGTTCCAACTGGTTTGGAATCTTCCATCTTGAATATCTTCAGTACTTCCTTGATGTATTTGGACTAAGTGATATATATGCCTAAATCTTGTTGAAGAATCTGTAGACCAAGAAAGAACTTGATCTCCCCAAACATAGACATTTCAAATTACTTTCTCATTTCATTAGCAAAGGATTTGCATAACAATTCATTTCCCCCAAAAATGATATCATCAACAAAAATTTTAGCAATCAGAATATTACCATCAATATCTTCTTTTAAGTACAAATTACTATTTTCACGTGTTCTAACAAATTTTATGCTAATGAGATAGGAGTCAAGTCTTTCATACCAGGCTCTAGGTGCTTTTTTTAATCCATACAAGGCTTTATGTAGTCTAAATACTATTTTTCTCTTGTCTTGATCAACAAACCCTTCTGGTTGTTGAATGTATACCTCTTCTTCCAGTATTCCATTTAGGAATGCAGATTTGACATCCATCTGGTATACCTTGAATCCTTTAAATGTAGCATAAGAAAGTAGTATTCTAAATCCTTCTAGTCTAGAAACGAGTGCAATTTTTTCTCCATAAACAATACCTTCTTCTTGTGCATATCCCTTGCATACTAACCTTTCTTTGTTTCTTGTGACTTATCCATTATCATTCAGCTTGTTTCTGAATATCCTTTTGGTGTCGATGACATTCTTGTCATCTGGTCTCAGTACTAGTGTCCATGTACTGTTCTTCTCAATATTTTTTATTTCTTCATTCATAGCACTGACCCATTCTTCACTCTCAAGTGTAGTATTAACAGATTTAGGATCAAAATCACAAAGAAAACATCTAGTGTTCAGTGACTTACTTCTTGTTCTTGTTCCAGCCTTCTTGTCTCCTATGATTTGATTCGGTGGATGATGTCTTCTGATATATTTGGAAAGTTTTTGTTAAGCTCTGTGTTCATCATTTTGATCATCTTCTTGACCTTTGTTCTGATCTCCATTGTTCGAAACATCATCTTGAGGATTTTTTGGATTTTTGATAATTTTAGCCTAATGCTCAGGTGTAATGTTCTATTGCTTAGGAGTGATACACTGTTGCTTGGGTAGAGTGTCAGGTTCTGTATAAACAAACCTGTTGTGGTCCTCTAGTCATTTTCTTCTTCCCTTATCATTCTTTTCTACAAATTCATCTATTTTCACATTTGCAATTTCAATGATTTTGTTAGATGACTTGTTAATACATTTATAAGCCTTGCTTTTGGATGAGTACCCTAGAAAGATACCTTCATCACTTTTGGAGTCAAGTTTTCCATTTCTATCATCCTTCAAAATATAACATTGACTACCAAAGATTCTGAAGTAACTTACATTGGGTGTATGACCATACCAAAGCTCTTAGGGTGTCTTCTTTATGTCCTTCTTCAATTGTACTATGTTTAATGTGTATACAACAGTACTGACATCTTCCCTCTAGAAATTTTGAGTGATGCTTTTCTCAATCATCAATGTTCTTACACAATCAACAATTGATCTATTTCTTCTTTCAATAATTCCATTTTGTTGTGGTGTTCTCGGTGCAGAAACCTATCTTTTAATTCCATGCTCATTGTAATAGTTAGTGAATTATTCAAAATTAAATTCCCCTCCTCTATCTGACCTTAAGCATTTCAATTTATTTTCACTTTGTTTTTCTAACATAGCCTTGTACAATTTAAACATCTTAAATGCTTTTGATTTGTCTTTTAAGAACATGACTGTCATCATTCTAGAATAATCATCAACAAAGAGAATAAAATACCTATCTCCATAGTATCTCTTTGTCCTCATGGGTCAACATAGATCTGTATGGACTAATTCTAGAATTGCATTAGATGTATGGGTTTTACTCTTGAAACTAGACTTTTTCATCTTACCTTTTTGACAATTCTTGCACATGATATGCTCGGGATTAGTCATGCTCGGTAAGCCTCTAACATTCCTTTTGTTGCTTATCTTTGTCATGTTGTCAAAATTCACATGACACAATATTTTGTGCCACAACCATATGTCTTCATTTCTAGCCATTAAACAAGTGGCGTTAGTGTCATCAATATAGAAAAGGTTACCTTTTGTCTTCTCATCGGTTCCAATCAACCTTCCTGATTCATTGAAGATATTTGCCTTCTTATTTTAAAATGCTACTCTGTGACCTGAATTGTTCAGCTTTGAAACACTTAACAAATTATAATTCAGTCCTTTTACCCAGTAAGCATTTTCACATTTGATCGGGTTATTCAATATTATGGTTCCTTTACCTTCAAATGGACAAGGTGTATCATTTCCCATTCTCACTGAACCACCATTATAGTATTCAAAAGTCTCAAAATTTTGTTTATCACCGGTCATATGGTGAGTGTAGCCACTATCTATGATCCAGACATATTTTTTACTAACTTTAGATATGAGTGAAGTTTCTACATACCTTTCTTCTTCCTCCTCTAAATCATCCTTCATGGCTACAAATACCATTTCAATGTCTTCTTATGATTCAGTGTCAGTGTCATCAGCTCTATTCTCAGCTAGGTAACAAGCTTTCTTCCCTTTATCCTTGTATTCTCTGGTATCTCTTTTGTCATATTGTCAGTTGCTTCGGTAATCTCTATTATCACCTCTATCAAACTTCTTTTCATATGATCTATCATTTCCTCTGTCATCTTTTCTTTCATTTGGACATCTTGTAGCAAATTTTCCAACCTCTTTACAATTGAAACATACAAGTGGTAATCTACCTTTGTATCTACCTTTGCTTCTCTGCAATCTTCTTGCTATTAGTGCTTCAATCTCATCAAGTCCTTGATCCTCATTATCACTTTCACTATCATTTCTAATATCATGTCTATGACTTGAATTTCTTATCTTTAAAGAATATTTGAATGCAGATTCTATAGATGGTAAGACACTATTATCAAAGTTATTCATCTCAAATTAAATCATTCTACCAATCAAACTATCTAGATTAATTGTATTGTTTGCAACTGCTCTCATTTCTTGAATAGCAAAAACTCTAATAGCATATACACGCAGTAAGGTTCTTAAGATTTTACTTACCACTGTCTCCTCTTCAAGTACACCTCCAACTCCTAAGATAGCATTGACTACCTCTTTGATTCTATAGCTATACTGAGTGATGTTTTCTCCTTCTTTCATCCTCAGGTCATCAAACCTCCGTCTTAGGCTTTCTACCTTTTCTCTTAGCACATTAGCATCTCCTCCATGTACCAGCTTCAACTTATCCCACATTTGCTTTGCAGAGGTGAAGGTTTTGACGTCTTCAAACTCAGCATCAGAGATTGATGATTGCAAGTTTTATCATCATGAAATTATTCTCATGCTTTACTCTTAATAGTTCAAGAGTGTGAGGTCCTGTAGGCAACACATATTCAGTATCAAGGTATTGAGTAACATCATTTCCAATACCTAATAGGTGGATTCTTATTCTATTTTTCCATGACGCAAAGTTGTCTTTATTGAACTTGGGCACATCTCATCTATTTATCTTGTGATCTTTTTCTTGAGATTTTAAACTCCCTTTCTAAGCACACAAGCTCTGATACTAATTGTTAGTAATAACTGAGAGGGGAGCGGTGAATCAGTGGCCTCAAAAATATTCCAATAATCAACCCAAAAACTTAGTACCACAATATTAAGCCTCTAGTTATCTTTAGTCCTATAAGATGAATGCCTTCAAATACAATTACCAAATTACTACTACTCAAAATGCTTTGTTAAACCTTATACTGTATGTTTACCGAATAGCAGGCTGTTAATTTACCAAAAGATAGTAAATTATCTAGAGTATACTGATCAATCTAGTTAATCTATGTGTAATACAAAATAGTAAAGTAATGACACATAAACACATTGACACAAAGATTTTTAACGTGGAAACCTTGTTAAGGTAAAAACCACTTGGGACCGATAACCCAAAATTTTCACTCTTCTTAAGTAAGCTCGGTGAAGAGCCAACCCTGTTAAAGGTTACAAACACACTGTTAGGTGTGACCTTGTTAGAGGATTTAAAATTTTAGTTTGTCACTTGACATTGAGCATCTCTATGCTACCTTCCTTGATCAAACACTCTCTTGGCCTCTCAATAGGTATCTGGCAGCTCATGCTATCTTCATGATCAAACTTTTTGATACTCCTTGGGATGTATCTCAATATAGAAAGGATCTTTAAATCCTGCTCGGTTAAGAGACTTTCTGAATCAATGGTTAAACTAAAATAGTATGATTTGTTCACATATACAACTTATAATTCTAGATTTTCAGATCTATTTTAAGCTCATAAAACTAATCTGATCAATATGTCTCTTTTAATACCTTTTCTCCACTTTACTTATGCTCAGTGATGTTGTGCTTTGTTGCTTGGTGTCCAAAAAAAACTTTAGCTCTTTCCTCAGCTTGATTGATCAAGACTGTATGAAGTTGCTCTTCATCAATTTCTCTTCAGCATCCTCTTTTTATTCATTCACCATATCAATTGGTAATGAATTAAGTTGTCTCTTTATAGACATAATATCACCATTGTTAGGTTCTTGATTTTCATGATCTTGGCTTGATCCGCAATCTTAGCCAATTAGATTTAAAGAAAAACTCTTATTTTATCTTGCAAAGATCTTCTTGTCAACTAGACAGACATCTTTAAATCCTTTACTTATCTCTGGTTTTATCTTGTTGATGAAAACAAAGATAACTACCATTTAAGTCCATATTTAGCTCTACCATCTAGATATTTTGTCGTTTCTGAACTCAAGTTAATTTCGGTGTTTTAACTCTTTAATAGCTTTGGTCAACACTCCAGTTCTCCTCGGGCTTCTCCATTGGTTTACACTATGATTATGGATGTCGGTTATGCTTGTGATTCTACTCGTTGATTATGCTTTTCGGCGTTCTTGCTCAAACATCACTATGACTTGACTTTCGGTGATCTCCGTCTGTCGGGTTCAACTAGCCATTGGTGTTAGAAGTCACATTGTGAATGATTTTCTTTTATGCATTATTGAAATCATAATATTTATCTTTCTGATTCTCTGAAGTCTTTGACACTTTGATTATAACCGATTAGATTATATCAAGTTGACATCAATGACAATACAATCCATTAACTGATTTAATGTCTTGCATTATCTTTCTGCATTTTGGTGATCAACTTAACATCTTCAAACATTCAATTAGTTATATGTCATCACAATGCGCTCCCCGCAGGTACTGACTGTCATGTCGTGGGTGGGAGAGTTGTGGCTCCCCACCCACCCGTGGTGGTCACCACCACCATGGCTATTGTCGTGGGAGGTTGCGCCACCATGGGTAGGGTGGGAGCCAAGCTCACCCTACCCCGCCAAACCCTCCCCTCCTTGCATGTTACCTCCCTTGCACAGCCGAGGTGTGCTGCGTTCCCCTCCAAGTGGAGCTAAAAACACAGACCATAAACCCAACCTGCCCCTGAAATTTCCATTCAACACCTCTTGACTTAAGAAAATATATTTTTTTATACACTATGTGTATATACATATATATTTGTGTATATATGTATCATCATTCTTCATATTCCATGGCTGCCATAACTCTACAACAGACCTGCAAATGTGTGTAAACAAGAGAGAGGGAGAGGGAGAGAGAGAGAGAGAGAGAGAGAGAGAGAGAGAGAGAGAGAGAGAGAGAATTGAGTTTTCTTTTAGGGGTAAAAATTTTAGCCCTAACCCTAATTTTGAATTATTTTAGAGTTCTTTTTTTTTTAATCTTTTCTTTAGTGTAATGGGAGATGTTAGTGGGGGTCTTTTAAAATAGTTGGGTGAGAAACCCTTTTGACTTTTAGTTAATTTAATAGTTTCATTTAATCACCTACTTTTCTAAAGAGAATAAGATAATATGTTAGTAATGCTATTAAGATTTTTTATCATAGATATTGTTTAATTAATTAAGACTTCATTAAGACTTTAAGATTAAAGTTATTAACATAGTCAGTGTATAGTAAGTGGAAATTTAATTAGTTAAATGCATTATAATCAGTGGTCATTAACAATGCCACTTTTAAAATTTATTAGTAAGCTAATAGAGCACCTAAATAAATTTAATAATTTATCAAATTTTATAAAGCTTGATGGATGTTATTTTAAATGGGTGATTTTAAACGGTTAGAGTACATTATCAAATATTGGATTAATTTTAAATTCAATATAGATTGAGAGTTGCATTATCTTTAATTAATTCTATTTATATATTGACTTTAATATAACCTTCTTTTATAGAGGTAACATTATTATTTTATTAAAATTAAGTTTTATACTTAAGATCTCCTTTTAGATTATTAAAACATTAAGTTGGGTTGGGAGATTTTTTTGTTAGTCAAAATTATTATATGATCTTAACTAGGTAATGTTATTTTTACATGGTCAATACAGGTTGCCAGTGTAAAAATAATATTGTGGGTAATTAGATAACTAAGATTTAAAAATCTTGATTTAATTTTTTATTTTTTTTTAAAACTAATGTGAAGGAATAGTGTGTTCCAAGCTTTAGATTAACTCTAGAAAACTTTCAAAAATTGTGAACAATCTAGCTTGACCCTAGTAAACTCATGGGTTGAGAGACGTTGACTCACGTCTTGATTTCCCCTCAACCCTAAAAATTTCATTTGATATACTATCCCTTATAACCTAAACCCTTTTGTCTAGCTTGTTTTCTAAAAAGTGCACTTAGTAAGCTTGAGGGAACAGTCACTTCATTGCTTACAGTAAACCTTTAAAAAAAAAATTATTGTGTTTTGACTTGAAAATTTGGGCATGACATTTGGGTATCAGAGCCATGTTGCAAATCTTGGAACCTTAAGCCCATTACGTTTAACCTTATTAACCTTTAAACTTTGCTTAAACTTGTAGGATGTCTCTCGTTACTCGGCAAGCTTGCCGACGTGGGAGAGGTCGTGGTCAGGCCTGTGTGGCATCATCTTTTGATAAGAAAGATGTAGCAGGCACTAGCGCAGATGCAAGAGTGGAGTAGAAGCCTCCACGTGTTCTGACACCGAATTTGGATCATGAGGTACTAAATTCTCTCAAGAATCTGGTTTGGATTCTTATGCATAGGTTTCCACTAGGAGATCAGATAGCAAGGCTAGGGGGAGCGGCTTGTGAGAAGAGTAAGAGCCCTCCTCCTTGACGTATCTAGGAGCAGGCAAAATGTGAGGGGGAATCTATTCACATGGCAGGTCCACCCCCAGGGTTTGTAACTCAGGAGGGTAGAGGAGCACCCTAGGATGTCAAGGACCAGATTAAGGATTTGCTCTGCCTTAGACCACCACCCTTTTTAGGAGCCACAGACAGGATTGAGGCTGAGGCATGGTTACTAAGTTTAGAGAGATTCTTTTTGTTGCGCATATATGAGATAAATGTGCAAGCTCAATTGGTCATCCACTTGTTGAGAAGGGGAGCCTTAGTTTGGTGGTGACAGAAAGTGTTCAAGAGTAACCTGGTTATTGACGTCCTCACCTAGGAATATTTTTTAGAGAGATTCAGGGACCGTTAGCTCTTAGAGCATTACAAGAAGTGTCATATAGATGAGTTTCATGATCTATAGCAAAGAGGCTTATATGTTGCCCAGTATGAGAGAAGATTTCTTGAGCTTCTACCTTACATAGAGTACATAAAGGATGAGAAGCTCTGTGTCAACCACTTTGTTGAGCGGTTGAATACTTCTATTTCTGGACCAGTGCCCATGGCAGCACTAGGGGATCTACAAGAGGTCATAGAGAAGGCCTTGATTACAAAGGAGGTGCAGGGTAGAGGGCACGATACACAAGATCAGTCATAAAACTAAAATACTGCACCTCAGAGTATAAGATATCAGAGACCCCCTTGGAAGGGGAATCAGAGGCACTCATTGGGGACCTTTAGAGCCCCATAGCCTTAGCCATAGCAGACTCAGCAGAGTCAGAGGACTAGACTAACACAGGGATAGTAGGGATTTAAGCCCAAACAATTTCAGGCACAGGGCCCTAGACGAGATCAGAGGTCATAGACACCATACACACAACCAGTGAGAACTCAACGGACCTCTCATGGTGGATTCAGCAGTTCTAGTAAGACAGTGGTGTCATAGTACACTAGATCACAAGGCATACAGATGCAGTCCTGAGGGCCTTGTTTCACATGTGGAGCCATAGGAAATTTTTCTAGGGACTGTCCCTAGGGAGGTGGTTCGCGTCTAGCAGCATCAGAGGCCATGGTTGGGGACTTGAGTAAGTCTCATAAAGTCTTTGCAGCGGTTGATAATCACCAGGCCAAGCATCAGGCTATAGTGATTGAGGCAACATGTATGATTCAAGGTAGTATCATCACTATCCTTTTTTATTTAGGAGCTACTTATTCTTTCATTTCCCCATTTGTAGTGGAGCGTTGCGGGCTAGTAGCTGCTAGACAGGAGGTGAATTGGGAAGTGGAGTTAGTGTCAGGTGCTAGGGTATTAGTTGATTCCATAGTCAGGGATTTTCAATTATAGATAGGGGATATAACCTCTATGGTAGGTATTCGTATCACCCCTTTTGGTTCTTATGATGTAGTTCTTGGCATGGATTGGCTTTGCACCCACAGTGCCAAGATGGATTACAAACAGAAGAGGGTCGAATGTGTAGATGGTTTAGGTTCACCCATGGTCATTTTAGGGGTCTAGAGACCCATATCTCTTCGTGTGATCTCTGCCATGTAGCTTAAGCATTGCATGCACAAGGGGTGTTAGTTATTTTCTATTACTATCAGTGATAGAGAGGAGGAAGAGGAGGAGAAGGGAACCTCCCTTGATGATTTCCCTATATTACAGGAGTATGAAGATGTTTTTCCCTCAGAGATACCTAGTATGCCCCCACCTAGAGAAGTCGACTTTCATATAGACCTTGTGCCTAGATTTGTGCCAGTATCTAGAGCCCCTTATAAGATGACTACTCACAAGCTCAATGAGCTCAAGTTTCAGTTGGAGGATCTCTTGGAGAAAGGGCACATTCGCCCTAGTGTTTTACCTTGGGGAGCACCCATCATATTTGTTAAGAAGAAGGATGGATCACTTAGGTTGTGTATGGATTACCTTTAGATTAATAAAGTAACCATTAAGAATGGATATCCTCTCCCTAGGATCAATGATTTATTTGATCAAATTCAGGGCGCTTGAGTATTCTCTAAGATAGATCTAAAATTTGGATACCATCAGTTGCGAATTGTGGAGAGTGATATCCACAAGATAGCATTCCACACAAGATATGGCCACTATGAGTTTACCTTGGTTCCTTTTGGCCTAAAAAATGCTCCAGTAGTTTTTATGAGTCTTATGAATGGAGTGTTTCGTACCTTCTTGGACAGATTTGTTATTGTGTTCCTAGACGACATATTGATATACTCTCATAATGAGGAGGAGCATAAGGAACACCTAAGAAAGTTTTTGCAGTGCTTGAGAGATAATAAGTTGTATGGTAGTTTGTCAAAGTGTGCTTTCTTTAGGTCAAAGGTCCACTACCTTGGTCACGTTATATCAGGTGATGGGATTGCAGTCAACCCATCAAAGATTAGGACTATCATGGATTGGCCGGTAGCTACCACTATGTTAGAGGTTAGGAGATTCATGGGGTTAGCAAGATACTATAGGTGATTTTTTGAGGGCTTCTCTAGAGTGGCACACCCCATCACATCCCTTCAGAGAAAGGGAAAAAGGTTTGAGTGGACAAAGAAGTGCAAGAGGGAATTTTAGGAGCTCAAGAGAGCCCTTACTAGTGCACCTATCCTTGTTGTTCTCGATCCTTCAGTAGACTTTATGGTATGCATAGATGCATCCTTAGATGGACTTGGAGAATTCCTTATGTAGGATGGATGATCCATAGTCTATGAGTCTAGGAAACTCAAGACTCATGAGATTAATTATCCTGCACATGACCTTGATTTAGCTACAGTGGTTCATGCATTAGTTAGGTGGCATCACTTTCTTTTGGGAAACCATTTTGAGCTCCATTCAGATCACTAGAGCCTCCAGTACATTTTCACCCAGCCTAATCTTAACGCCTGATAGATGAGGTGGATGGAGTTCCTTTTTGAGTATGACTTTGATGTCCACTACATCAAGGGGAAGGAGAATTTCGTAGCGGATGCTTTGAGTACGAGGAAACATACACTCTCCTCCATGACTACTAGTACAGATTTGAGGGATTGCATACTTCAACACTTGCTTGAGGATGAGTTCTATTCAGATTATGTTCAGTTGGATTGAGATCAGAGGCCCCTTAAGGGGATATTTGATGGATATTCCTTAGAATCTAATGGACTTCTTCATCATAGGGGCCGCATTTATGTTCCTACACCTAGTGGGTTGCGTAACTTCATTATACTTGAGGCTCATAGAGCATCATATGCAGCACACCCCAAAGTCAAGAAGTTGCATGCGGATTTGAGGTAGCTCTATCACTAGCTAGGTATGAGGTTACACATTGCTATTATTTTGGCCAGATTTTTAGAGTGTCAGAGAGTTAAGGCAAAGCACAGCCATCTAGGTGGACTTCTTTAGCCACACAAGGTACCGATGTGGAAGTGGGACACCATTTCCATGGACTTTATTATTGGTTTACCTATGTATTCTCACTGCCATGATGTCATCATGATGAGAGTGGATAGGTTGACCAAAGTTGCCCACTTCTCACCTGTATGTACCACTTTCACAGCACCTGCAGTAGCACAAGTTTTCTTGCGAGACATTTTTAGGCTCCATGGCATTCCTTGTAAGATCATATTGGATCATGATTCTCTCTTCACCTCTTCATTTTGGAGAGAGTTATAGACAACATTGGGCATGAGGCTTAATTTTAGTATAGCCTATCACCCTGAGATAGATGGGCAGAGTGAGAGAGTTAATCAGGTATTGGAGGATATGTTGCGGATGTATGTTATGGATCACCAGTCCAGATGGGAGGAGTACCTTCACTTAGCAGATTTTTCCTACAATAATGGGCATCACACATCCTTGGGTATGCCTCCTTATCAGGCCTTGTATGGGAGGCCATGCGGGACACCTTTGAGTTGGGAAAAAATTGAGGATAGGGTTTCATTTGGACCAGAGTTAGTCAGGGACATGGAGCAGTAGATTGTTTTGATTAGAGAGTGAGTCAGAGAGGCTTAGGATAGACAGAAGAAATATGAAGACACAAGGGTTGATAGAATCTACATGGTTGGAGACAGGGTATTTCTGAGAGTGCATCCGCATAAGAGTCTAATCCATTTTGGAAAGGGCTCTAAGCTTGCACCCCAATTTGTAGGACCCTTTGAGATTTTGGAGAGGATACGACCAGTTGCCTATCGTCTACCACTACCACCTAGCCTATCACATATCCATGATGTGTTCCATGTATCTTTTTTTAGGAAATATATCTATGATGAGTCTCACATTATTGATTGGGTTGCTTTACAAGTGGATTCGGATGGGCAGTTGGCTCTAAAGCCCATCCACATACTAGCTCAGCTAACATTGGCCCTGCGAGTTTGAGAGCTAGACTAGGTTAGGGTCCAGTGAGATTGTTATGATGAGGTCACAACCTTATGAGAGGACACAACACGCATGAGATAGGAGTAACCCCACCTTTTTTATGAACTCTAGGAGGAAGTTCATGCCTAGAGGGGGAGGATGTGAGGTTCTACCCTGATCATCCAATCAGAGCTGATACCTTTATATTATATTCATCTAGATGATACATTATTTTTTTTGATACATTGACATATTGGACTTTTCATAGCATAGATATCTTATGATGACTCCATTTTGATGATGTTTAGATGTATTATTTTATACATATGATTCTCAGATCTTGATGACATGATTTAACTATTTCTATTTTTCATTTCTAAATTTGGAATTTGATCATGTGACATGTAAATGTGGATTTCAGGTTTAAATTATGCAAATGATCCATATTGGTTAATTTAGTATGTTAGATGAGTGATTTCCAAGGGTTTTTTGTGATTTATCAGTTATATGTTCATGGATGACCTAGTTCTGAATAGTGATGTATAATTTATGGTTAGATGAATATATTATAATGTGTAATATCATGAATGTGTGTTTTTCCTTGGACTACTGATGCTTTGTTCAAGTGTGCAAGTGAATAAACCATGGTTTCAAAATGGGAAAACAAGATTGGGTTATTGTGAATATCCTTGTGAAGCCAAGGATAACACTAAAGAGGCAAATAACCTAATTTTAATGTACTATATGTTGTAAATGTAATTATGCATGTTGAAAATTTAATTTCTTCTATTTTTTTATTTCCCTTTTTGGCATGCCATTGTGTAAATGTGATGTGCAATTGTAGTGCCAATTAGCACATGTATTGTGACATGACATGCCCATGTGAGTTGTGAGGTTAAGTTTCACCCTAGGTTTTTTGGTAGGGTTACCATGTGGAGTTACTTGTCCTGGAAACCCAAATCATGAGTACCATCTTATAAATTCGTACGTAAACTCTAAGTGAGTTTTTGAAGGGTTAGAATGAGCCCAAATGGGTAGTTAGAGTTAAATATGTCTAGTCCTTTAGTAGTACTATGGGTTAGGGGTTGTTTTTTATTATTTTTAGTGTCAAAATCTCATTTATGGGCCTTCTTAAGTACCTTTATTGGTTAGTGGCGAAAATTGGGAAATGGAAACACCATCACCTTCTTCAAGATAGTGGAGTCTCTTCCATGCATGAAATAGGAAAAGTGCTAGAGAAGAGGACTCACACAATCTCTCTTCTTGTTGGGAAAGAGGTAGAGTTGGGGAGAGAGCTTTTTAGGGAGAAAGGAGAGGAGAGTTGGGGTTGATTACCCACTCTCCATTTTTGGGAGACTTGTAGAAGGACCCTAGAGGAAAGATTGCTAGTTGGAAACTAAGGGACGAAGAGCTAGGAAGAAAGGGATCATCTCAACACAATATATTTTTTAGGAGTAAGGTTGGTACTCCTAAAATTTTATGTGAGGAATTTTTTGTTATTCTTGCTTCAAATCTTGTTGAATTTTAGTAATTGCAAATTTCATGTTGTGTAAATGTTGATCTTGTGATTTATTGTTTGTGAAAGGAATTACATTTTTTCTTCCTTTTTTCAGTTTTGTGTTTTGTTGTTTATGGGATTGAATGACATATCTCACCCTTGGAAGGGAGGAGAGTCATTGTCGGTGAAGGGCTTATTTGGGAAACCATGGTAGTGTAGAGTCTCTTCTTGGGAAGAAGAGGGATGTATCATTGATGTTATGGGCTCCATGTGCCATATTAACTTGGTAATTTCATGAGGGTGATACGCAGTATGGATGTGTTTATGAAACTCTTTGAATGTGGTAAAAATATTTGGGAAGGCATGGGTATTCTTGTGCATATATGAGGTATTCTGATTTGGCATTCTCCTACATGGTTGTTCCACCTTCACCCCTATTTGAGTCCATAATGACCCAATTATGCATAAGTTTTGGAGGGAGTTATGTGTTTTATTTGAGATTGTTTTATGTGTGGTAGTATGCTTGTATGTCACCCAGTCTCCTCTTGTTTCCCCTAGCTCGTGGGTAGCCTCATAGAGGCCTAGGATGGGAGGTGAGCTCCCATGGTTTATTCCAAAATTTGGTTGTAGATTTGTAGTTGTTCTTTTACTTGGAGGGAATCATGTTCAAAGTTGGAAATGAATAGATCAGTTGGTTATAAGATGTGATTTTTAAATTTATTATATCCCAAGCCACAGGGCTTATGTCTTGTATTAGTGAGATTCTATAAATTTGTTATAATTTTGTACTAAAATCTTATTAAGTTGTTGGTTATTAGTAGAATGTGGAGGAGAAAAGTATAATTAAGTTCTTATTCAAGTAGAGAGTTTATTTTGTTTTAAAGAATTACATACAGAAAACTTCTCTGTTTATAGTTTATCTAACTTTAACATTTTTTTAAAAGAAAGGAAATATTTCTCTTTATATAAATTCTAAGTTTAAATCTGCATTAAGATGAATAAAAAAAATTTATCCTAGAAGAGACTTTTTTTTTGAGATATTTATTTCTTAAAGATTTCTATGTACACAGATTTTTATCAGATTCTAGAATGATAATATCTACTTATGGAAATGTCCCTTATTATAAATTTCTAATTTTTTATATGCTCTAAATTGCATGTATTATGATTCATTTTAATTTATGCAAATTTTGTTATTTAAATGCTTACAAAAAGTCTATGTATGCTACCTGTTATAAAAATTTCATTTCCATTTTTTATTCTATAAAAGTAAATCTGTATCTTTACTTTATAATCATGTATATTAATGCTACAGAAATGCATATACTTAAATGCTTAAGAAAATATTTGAGTTTATACTTCATTTTATATTCTGAACTGATTAGAAATTAATCTACCCTTCCTATTGCAATGTTTGTTACAGTTGAAAATTTATATAGTAGCATTGTCTCTTGCTGCACAAAAAAAAGTAATCCTATTTTTTTATATGCATTGTTATATACATATAGCATTATGTACATGTACATAATGAAAATATATATACATATTCTAAAAAATTTATTAAATCTCTCTCTTTAGACTTAGGCTTTCCTTCAGATCTGTACAAATATATATATATATATATATATACATATATATATATATA
>MU224404.1:1857426-1868810 GCA_018584345.1 Thuja plicata | reverse complement strand
TATATATATATATATACGCATAATATGTGTGTGTGTGTGTGTCTTATTCTAGAAAAAAAAGAAACATAATAAAAAAAGAAAAGAATTGGGAGGGGTTGGGTGTAGCCCAACCTGCTCCCCGCGGGTACTGACTCTCATGTCGTGGGTTGGAGAGTCGCGGCTCCCTACCCACTTGTGGTTGTCGCCGCCACCACGGCTATTGTCATGGGTGGTTGTGCCACCATGGGTGGGGTGGGAACCGAGCCCACTATGCCCCATCAAACCCTCCCCTCCTTGTATGTTGCCTCCCTTGCACGACGAAGGTGTGTTGTGTGCCCCTCCAAGTAGAGATAAAAATGCAGACCATAAACCTAGCCTGCCCCCGCAATTTCCAGCCGCCGCCTCTTGACTTAAGAAAAAAAAATATAAGAAAATATATGTGTTTCTAGACTGTGTGTATATACATATATATTTGTGTATATATGTATCATCATTCTTCATATTCCATGGTTGCGATCACTCTGCAACAGACTTGCAAATGTGTGTAAACAAAAGAGAGAGAGAGATAGAATAGAGTTTTCTTTTAGGGGTAAAATTTTTAGCCCTAACCCTAATTTTGAATTAGGGTTAGGGTGGGGTTTTTTTAGAGTTATTTTTTTATCTTTTCTTTAGTGTAATGGGAGATGTTAGTGGGGGTCTTTTAAAATAGTTGGGTGGGAAACCCTTTTTACTTTTAGTTAATGTTAATAGTTTCATTTAATCACCTACTTTTCTAAAGAGAATAAGATAATATGTTAGTAATGCTATTAAGATTTTTATCATAGATGTTGTTTAATTAACTAAGACTTCGTTAAGACTTTAAGATTAAAGTTATTAACATAGTCGGTGTATAGTAAGTGGAAATTTAATTAGTTAAATGTATTATAATCAGTGGTCATTAACAATGCCACTTTTAAAATTTATTAGTAAGCTAATAGAACACTTAAATAAATTTAATAACTTATCAAATTTTATAAAGCTTGATGGATGTTATTTTAAATGGATGATTTTAAATGGTTAGGGTACATTACCAAATATTCAATTAATTTTAAATTCAATATAGATTGAGAGTTGCATTACCTTTAATTAACGTTATTTATATATTGACATTAATATAACCTTCTTTTATTGAGGTAACATTATTAATTTATTAAAATCAAGTTTTATACTTAGGATCTCCTTTTAGATTATTAAAACATTAAGTTGAGTAGGGAGATTTTTTTTGTTAGTCAAAATTATTATATGATCTTAACTAGGTAATGTTATTTTTACATGGTCAATACAGGTGGCCAGTGTATTGCCTAGTGTAAAAATAATATTATGTCTTAATTAGATAACTAATATTTAAAAATCTTGATTTAAATTTTATTTTTTTTAAAACTAATGTGAAGGAATAGTATGTTCCAAGCTTTAGATTAACTCTAGAAAACTTTTGAAAATCGTAAACAATCTAGCTTAACCCTAGTAAACTCATGGGTTGAGGGATGTTGACTCATGTCTTGATTTCCCCTCAATCCTTAAAACGTCATTTGATCTACTATCCCTTATAACCTAAACCCTTTTGTCTAGCTTGTTTTTTAAAATGTGCACTTAGTAAGCTTGAGGGAATAGTCACTTCATCGCTTACAGTTAACCTTTAAAAAAAAAGTTGTGTTTTGACTTGCAAAATTGGGCATGACAGAAATAATGGAAAATGGATGAGGTGAAAAGAGTGGAGGTTTAGACTTTCAGAGGTGCAGGGTTTTTTGGAGTGTGAAGATGCAAAACTTTGAAAGTGTGAAGGTTGATCCTGCCTTCGGTGTTTTGGACTTCACTGATGGGCTAGGTTGTGAAATGCCAAAATTGTGAAATATAGAAATGTCAGCGGCCGTTCTGGACTTATTGGAATTTGGTCTTCTACTCAATCTCACTATGGTGAGATGACTTTCAGCCTTTGGAGGCTGAAAGTTCTACAAAGACATGAAAAGAAAATATATATATATATATGACAAGGACAGAACCGACAACCTAGGGATAAAAACCCTAAGAGACCTTTGTGAAAGAAAGCTCAAAAAAAAAAAGGGGAGGCAAAGATAGACAAAGAACAAAAAAATGAAACAAATGAAGGACAAAAACCCTAAACCTAACATCGAGTCTCAGAGACCAACCTACTAGGAGGGAGAGAAGGAATAAAATAAGGTGCATCATGAGGAGCAACATGGTCCAGGGTGAGGAGAAACATGATCAAGAAGCACGCACCAAAGAAGGGATCATCGGAGCTCGAGGAGGCAAAGAACAAAAATGAGAAGTGAAGAAAAAATGGGAGGTGTCACTCTTATAGCTCTACATTTAATGTTGTGATGTCACGTAGAATTCGATGTTTTGGTGGGTGAAACACCAAAGTCGTGACCCTCATATCTTTGGGTGTTTCGGTGGTTGAAACACCAAAATATTTGTATGGGCTTTGCCTTTCGCACTTATCAGCTTTCAAGATTTTAGAGGTTGAGAGACCCCGCAAGTTCGAAGGATCAAAACTTTGAAAGGCCAAAAGGACTTAGATTTTCTTCAAAAGGACCCCCAAAAAGCATCCAAAAGGACAGGGGGTAAAAAAAAAAAAGGACAAGCAAGGGGGTCCCCATGCCCAAAGAGCCAAAAAATGGGGTGTGTGTTATAGAGCCACAACAGTGAGATTTTATGATATTTTACAAATTTGATAATAATTGTCCATAGAAATGAGAAGTTATATGTAAGGAATATTTTATTTGAGTTCTATGTTGAGTAGTTAATGAACTTTGTTATCAAATATTTTGTACTTTTATGACTCTGTTACCCAAATGGATCAAGCACTGGTCATAGGTGACGCATGAAAAGTATGGTGAAACAGATTTAAAATATAAAATTATCCTTTTTTTTTTGTCAGCTAAGTTATTGAGGTTTATCTTAAGTATCCTTGTTGTCATTTGTTGAAGAAGTTTTACAAGAATTATTTGAGCAAGTAGATGAATTAAAGGTACAACTACCTATTTTTTATGGATCTTGAAGTGTAGAAGGTCCAATGACCTTTTTACTATTGGGATTCTCTTATCTTTATCTTGTGTATGAAGTAAAAATTGATTTCATTATGTTCCTTGACATGAAAGGCATAATACTTTTCAAAAAAATGACAGGTCTCTAAGGTTGCAAGGTATGCCTTGCCAAACAAATTGGAAAGATGGTAAACCTATCCAAGATAATTTAAAAAAGCAAGATAGCAAAGACACCCTTGACCACTTGAAAATAAACACAAAAAATAACATGGATGATACACCATGGTGTGTGCTCTATAATATGCCTCACTCTTTTTTTCAGTGTACAGTTGCATAGTCTTTGATTAAATATTATGAATATAATGATGGTCAGGATTTTGAGAATAAAGAGGGTAAGAGTATCAATATGTTCAGGATGAGCTATGAGGGATTTTTTCCAAACAATAGTGCAATGATTGAATGTGATTATTTTGATGATGAAGAAGACAATTATGATAGTAAGGATTTTAAATTTAGAAAACCCAGTGATGAAGAGGTGAGGTCTCTTACTATTGCAGTTTTGGAACAAGAAAGGAGTACATACAGTTTAAGGAATAGAAAGATTGAGCAAGATCAGAGTAATAATGCTACTTGGTTTATGTATGAAGGTGTACTAAAAAAAGTCACTAATTCTCCAAAGAGGGATTCTAATTTAAATGATTCAAAAGCCAAGAAAGTGCACTTTAAAGAACCCACTAAGCCAAAGAAAATTCTGCTAATGAAAATTCTTCTAAGGTAAGTAACGAACAAAATAAATCTAACAAGAGTAAGTATACATCTTATAGTATAGTTAATGTACCTTATTTTTATATGAAACAAGCACTGACACAAATGAAGGTTTCAGTATCTATAGAAGAAATGATGAAGATAAAATAACATAGAGAAGCAGCATTTTTTTTGTTTTATAATATTATGAACACACTAGTAGCTATGCCTAAAAATGTAGAGCCTAAAAGTAGTGGTGGATTTAAAACCCTATAGGTTTATCTAGGAAACATAATTACTCAGGTGTCTTCACAGGTAGATCCATTCTATGTGACACTTTTTGTAAATAATAGGATGATCAGAAATTGTTTGATTGATTAAGGGGTTGTTGCTAATGTTATGCCATATGATGTTATAATAAGTTTGGGCATGAAGTTTGATACCTCATACGGATCATGCTATGAAATGGATAAGAGGGAAGTCCCTTTTGTAGAAACAATGATGGATGCTGAGGTGAAGATTGATGCATTCCCTTAGGCAAAATATAGAATGGATATAATCGTTATCAATATTCAATCTCATTATGGAATTTTGTTATCAATAAAATAGGCGGTTGTAGTTGGAGGTAATGTATAGTTGGATTTATCTTATGATACCATTCCAATTAATGGTAATGAGGTGAAACTGTATAGGGGGCCTAGAGCCTTTGTTGTGGTGGAAAAAAATTATCCTAATCAAATGACTTGTTTTCTTGACATTAACCTTCATAACTTTAGAGTGCATCAAGTGGAGCCTCTGTTAAAAAGTAATGAACATATTATAAAGGAACCACATTTATAAAAATATGGTTTGTGGAAATTTTATTTTGATGGTGCATGATCCAAAGAGGGATCAGGAGCAGGTATTTTATTTATTTCTCCATCAGGTATCACTTTCAAATACTCCTTTTTGCTTGCTTTTGAGTACACAAATAATATTGTTGAGTATGAAGTGCTCATGTTAGGGCTATGAAGCACTCATATTAGGGCTATAAGTGGTTGTGAAGCATAAGATTAAAATGCTAAGAGTTTTTGGGGATTCAAAGTTAGTTGTTTCATAGGTTGGATCTTTATATTCTTCCAAAAATAAAAGGTTGAAGCAATACAAGCATGCAATATGGGAAAAAATAGAGTTTTTTTATGCTTTTTAAATTGAGTGGGTAGAAAGGTCCAAGAATATTATGGCACTTTTTCTAGAAAAAATTTCTCTAAAAGAAAATGATCTAACATTGACCGGATTTTCCCTAATAGAGGCCAAGTCTAGGCCTTATATTCCTGATAATATTTATAATTAGAAAGTGTTTGAAGATGATAATGATATTCTAAAATTCAGTCAATGTGTTGATAATTATGGGGGTCAAAATATTGATTGTAATGCAGTGATGGAAGTATTGGATGGGAAAGAAATGATAGTTGGCA
Organism: Thuja plicata; assembly: GCA_018584345.1. Classification (NCBI taxonomy): domain Eukaryota; kingdom Viridiplantae; phylum Streptophyta; class Pinopsida; order Cupressales; family Cupressaceae; genus Thuja; species Thuja plicata. The sequence goes on along the minus strand of MU224404.1, from coordinate 1,863,586 downwards.
GTGAAATTTTTCAGTTAAATAAAAATAAAATTCCACAAGGTCTGGTAGAGTTAGAGGGTATCTTTGATGATAATGATAGTAACTTTCACCAGAAATACTCTGCCAAGTATGAAGATTTAGAAGAAATAAAATTAGGTTCTGAGTCTGCTCCTAAGATGGTGTTGATGGGACTTTTTGACCAGGTCCGCCAATAGATGTACATTGTCACCAGGTACCAGAGTACCGGCCAACTTCACCTGTAAAGGTTGTCCGGGGAATAAATTCTTTAGGCCTTCAAGAACGTGAGAGTTGGGTCTCGATGGTGTGGGAGCTAAGTTGGGAGTGTGGCTATTTTGTTCGAGGGGATAGCTGGTTATCTTGGCTCATCTTCTCTGAGGATTTTGTCAATTCAAGGTTTCCTGCAAGCATTTGGATTATCAAAGAAACTTCAAAAGATACGCCAGGGTTAGAGAACATCCATTCTACCTATAGTTATGAAAATACATTTAAAACATCAACCATGCTCTAACATGCTACACTAAATACTGAATACACACAGAACTATCAGTTCATACATATTCAATAGCGAGGGGAAAAGAAGGTCATTAATCTAATTAAAACATTAGAGAAAGGGACATTAGAAACATACATCACAAAAGAGTATTAACTCAGAGATCAGAAGGCCAACAACAGCATTGCGAGAATGCTTCGTTCTTCATTAATAGGTTTTCCAGTAGCACTGGTGCATACAATAATGGCTCCAAGGGAGCATCTATCTACTAAGAACAACTAAGAACTAACGAGCATTGAGCTCTGCAACTACAAGAGATGAAAAATTCTAAAATTCTATAGCTATGGACTGCAAAATAATCAATTTTGCTAACCCTTCTTCATTAACAGGTTTTCCAATAGCACTGGTGCATATAACAATGACTCAAAGGGAGCATCTATCTACTAAGAACAACTAAGAACTAATGAGCATTAAGCTCTGCAACTGCAAGAGATGAAAAATGATAAAATGCTATAGCTATGGACTACAAAATCATCAATTTCGCCGACCCTTGGAATGAGGTCAGAATTATTATTTATACACAAAGGTTTCCCTAAAGTTAACCTAATCCAACTTTACACTCAATAATAAAATATGATTTATGGTGGTCGGTACTACCTGCACCACGCTACAATAACCTCGAAGAGAGAAGAGGTTTGACATGTTAGAAGAATAAGACAAGAAAATAGGTATGGAAGAATTAGCCTTGAGAAGAGAGCTAGAGGGAGAATAGAAGAAATCTGATCCCTCAGGGATCGAGGCTACATGCCTCATTAATGTAAAAGTGGCTCACTATCTCTGATGTGTCACGTGTTATGTTGGAGCAGCACCTTGGGAAGACCACCTGTCAGAACCATCCCTCAAGTTGACATGCCTTGCTGAGGTCACCCACTTTCTGACACCCTTATTAACTACCTGATAATGATCGATCGGCTCCAAATAATCGGGACACGGGTCATCAAAAGAATACAAAGATTATTGATCTGGGACTTCAGGAGCTTATGCTCAAAGAATAATGAATTGAAAGAATGCACCCTGCTGGTGGTGATCTCCATAATCCAGGATACCTTATTTCCCTTTACTATTTTTAAATGCTTCCAAAACTTGGCTTATGCTATCCTCATCTATGTCCTTAATGCCATCCCATCGGCCATGGACGGCTTCAAGCTTCTCTTCAAATTCTTCAGCCCCATTCCAGAATTCATCTACTATCTTCACGGCATCATGTGCTTAAAGCATCATCTTAGATAGTCTTGATAACCTACCTCCATCAAAGTCCCCGGCAGACTGATATAGGGACTCCATGAACTCATCATACTTACTAAGGACATAGTCCTCCAAGGTGCATGTTCCGATGGTGAAGGGGTCGACTTGTGACACCCTTACCACAAATGCCTTGAATAGGCCCAAAGGATACTGGGCCATAGTTACTTTCTCTCTTAGGGCCTTAACCAGTTGCTTGCATATCTCAATCTTGAGATCAAGTCTAGAGTACAGGGCCCAAAGGGAGTCATATGATTCTTCCTCCAAAATTTCCACCTTTGTGATGGCTTCTTCCCCATCATTGAAGATCTCATCCAACCTGGCCTTCCATTTTTCATACTTTTCCAAGTCTTTCTCCCACAAGACATTAGAGACATTCACTTGACTAAGGAGATTACTAATTTGATAGAGATCTAGGAGAGACACTGATAAAAATTATCTTGCAGCAACTACCTGCTCGATGATCCACCCATCCACGGTCTGGGCCTTCTTCTTCATGGCCCTTAGAGCATCCACGTCACCATGTACAAGTGGTAATATGGATGTGGAAGCCTCTAGGTGGATCTCGGCCAAGGGTTGTGTAAGTCCTGCTAGAAGTATGAGGAGATTTGCATTGGTTTCTCTTTCCTCCTTCAACTTTTGGGTCTATTTATTGTACCGGGCCTCCACTACTTTGCTGGCCTCCCTCAGCGGGTCCAACTTGTCCTGCTTATCTCTCTTCCCTAGTGTTACCTCTGTGATAGCATAATATTCAGGCCTTATCATAGCTACATCTACATCTGGGGGAGGTGTTGCAATCATTGCAACTGTATTTCCTATCGAACCAGTCCAGAGGGTATGGACTATTCGGGCCTTCTTAGGCATCTTAGCTTCTTCATTTTGGGCCATCATCTCGGCCAGGGAGAGTGGATCACCTGTTGTAACTATCAGGACCTTCCTCTTTCTAGATTCTACCAACCATTGGGGCAGCTAGGGTGGCCTTTCTACTAAGGCTTGGGTATCAGGAGTCCCTTTAGAATCCAGCGGTGCATTCACAACATCTATATTTTCATCGGGCTCTTTTTCATTTCCTTTCTCTTGTTCCTGCTCCTGCTCTCCGGAGGCCTCAACATCTTCCTTCCTACTAGAATCCTCTTTCATTATGTCTGGGGTTTCTTCCTCCATTAGATCATCTTCCAGAGGTGGTAGAGGCGACTGGCCTAGGTTCAATGTTTGGGCCACTGTGATCACCTTCCCGAATGTAGTCCAAGGCATTTGGTTACCTAGAGTAATCAAAGGTGTCTAGAGTGTGATGAATGGGGGTACAGTTGAACCCGTGGGTCTAGTTTCCCTGATCATTAGTTTCTCATCTATTGTTTTCCTTGGTTCATCCTCGGTCTCTTGGACTGGTGTTTTCTCTCACTCATCTTTCTTCTTTTGCATTTCTTTCTAAACTTCCTTCTCTGTGGCAGCTTCTTGCACCGGGGCTTCCTTCTCAGCAGGGGTCTCCTCTTTCTCTTGAGCAGCGATCTCTTCTACCACATGATCTATGTCCCCATGTAGGTTTATGAGCTCATCCATCCTGAAAGGTTTATGAGCTCATCCATCTTGAAGATATCATCAAATTTGTGATGCGAGGGAGAGGTATTTGAAATGTCATTTAATTTGGGGGAATCTGAACTGACATCTACAAGGGGAATGTCAGGCATATCAGGGCATGCATCTATGCTTGGGGTTAGGTTCACCTTCTACTTTTTCTTTCTTTGTAGTGGGGCCTTGACATCCAAAATACTTGCAGACTCTGCCTCAGCCAATGTCTTCCTACTCATCAATGTGGCCAGTGACAGGGATCTCATCAGGTGAGAAGATGCTACCGGAGTAGCAAGGAGGCCTTGAGATAGTTGTGCGCTTATTTTTTGGCTTGACAGCCTCAACACCTCCAGTTTTTCTTGTATCTGGGCCATTATGGGGAGCTAACCCTTGGGAGGCACTTGGGCCAGGGTATCTTCAATCTCCTTGCCCTTTCTTATACTAAGTCCTATAGCTCTGGAGGTCGAGGTGAACCTCTGAACAATTGGTCCTTTCCAGGTGTTCCTTGAACACACCCGCTCAAAATACTTGTGAGTGTTATCAATAATGGGGTGGCATACCCCCTTAATCATTAAATCCTCTGGGGTGGCCTTTTCCACCAGAGGGAGATCCAATTTATCTAACCCTTATTCTTTGTACAATGGGTCCTCCAGCGGCCCGTCATCTAAAAAACCCTTCGAGAAACCCTGAAGGTCAAGGACTTTCATCAAGCCTTTAGACATCCGCAAATGTTGGTAGGCCCGAAGATCAAAACTGTCCTAGCAGTCTACCCAGAAATCTTCAATATCAGCTTTGTGCGGTGGGGATGCCCGGAGAAGTGCTAGTGCTATCGTACCCAATGGATGAAAATTATTTCTGGTATGGTGGAATTCCACCAGCCCCAGACTCTTCAATTCATTGTTTGCCTCCTTTGTTGTGGCAAGACTACAAGAATAGTTCCCATAAGAGATTAGGAACAAGACATTGGTCACCTTCTTCAATGTGAAGAGGATGTGTAGCTCCAGAATCTGTCTGTAGAACTCTAAAAGAATAATTCTATCCTTGCAATACTGAGGAAGAAGATAGGGTTTCCTGAAGAATCCGGTCACCCGAATATATGTGTTCTGCTGGAATTGAATAAAGTAGTTTTCATAAGTACTACCAAGTTCATCGCCTCTTGCGACTACCAGTATCTGGAGTCTTGATTACTTTTCAAAATGTTTTGGTAAATGAACGTGTCATTTACCCAACAAAAATTAGGGAAACTAAGTTCCCACTGAACTTCGGGATAATGATTCCATGGCACCAGCTGGCCAGGCCCATTCCTGAGAATGCCCACTATTTGCAAACCCTAAAAATTTGGTGTCTATTGGGCCATTGCCCATAGTACATAGGATTTCATGTGGAACTTTGAGGTCTGGAGGACACCTTTTAGCTGTGTGTCCACATCGTTGGCGATGATTTCCACCCAATTGAAGGTATGACTGCGAGTGGTGATGCACTAAAGAAAGTAATACATCCATGCTGAGAAATCTTGAGCATGGGGCTCTCTAAAGAGCCTACATAGAAATATGATTCCCACCTAAATAGGTTCCTTAAAATCTCCGCAGGGAATCTCCAGCTTCATCTTTTTGTAGTCCCTTCTCGGGGAATTTAACCAATGTGTGCTGAGATGTTTTCGAGAGAGAAGGGAAGCTTCTTCAAACTCCTTTAATGATGTGGACAGGGAGAGGATAATAGCCCCTTTGAATTGTGGGATCCCCAGCCCTGAAGCAAAAGTAGTTGCGTCCAGGTTGATGATAGTCGCTAGATAATGTAGCGGTCAGGGACCAGGAAGAAAAACAACCTGAGTGGAGGCATTGTAGAGAGTCTCTAGTTGGAGTATCAGCTCTAGTGCTTGCATCAAGCAGGGAAATCTTTCATCTTTAATAATCCCGGAGGCGGACATGTGTTTTGCCATATTATCTCCAGCGGTGCTCTGTTGATAAATGGCTTGGACCAAGCCCTGCATTTAAGCCCATAGTCTAGGCTCTATGTTTGTTATTTCTTGCAACTTAGAGTCCACCTTGGACCCTACAAGAGCACCCTCCTTTAGGTACTTGGAAGTTAGCGGTAGTTTGGTCAGCATCTTTTCGAGCTTAGTTTTTGTAGCCGCCCGAGTGGAGGTTGTTGGGAGTTTCAGGCTATCAAGAGGAGCGATCACTTCTAACATCTTGATCTATCAATCTGCAACCTACAAGACCATAGAACCATCAATACATGATATAATAAAAATAACTTTAAGGACTCTGGGGAATTCACCACCATTTTGCACCTGCCCAAAAACGTTAGCATGCATCAATAATCCCAAAAGATTAAAGTTAACAAGGATTGGATTCTGACAAACACCCGAGGCTCTAGGGCATTGGTTTAGGTGAAAAAATGACATGAAGACCCAAGGGCTTCTCAGCACCCAGAGTCTGGAAGTGTAACACCCCAAAATTGGCACCTAACAACCTAATCAATTTTGGTGCATTTTCTTATCTTTGAAGTCCTATTGTATTACGCAAATTCTTCTCCTAATTGACTTTAATTGACTGAGTTTCAAATGCAGAAAACCCAAATTTGGATAACTCCGACATTACATTTAAATTCCTAATTCTCAAATGATTATTAGCTAAAATCCCTATGATTAATTGATTTAATCCTAAAGCCCTAAGTGCTTTTAATTAAATCAAATCTACCCCTTTTGGCTAATATACATAAAAGGAATTGAAAGGTTATTTAATTAATTGAATGAATTATCCTCAAAAAGGAATTCCATAATTCCATGTGAAAGGA
>MU224404.1:1789328-1819795 GCA_018584345.1 Thuja plicata | reverse complement strand
AAGCTCATACCAGCCATTCTTTGTGACCCTGAAGCCCATCATGGTTGAGCATTTTTACTGCCACCGTGAGACCCGTTCCAGGCTTGACAGGAGCAGTACCATTCTCTTCTATCCAGCCTTTGAAAACGCAGCCAAATCCACCTTCACCAAGAAGACTTCTCACTGTTCCTCTCCCCTTCCAAAAATGCATGGCCCGCACTAAAAAGGACTATCTCTGTACCTTCTTATTACTTGTGTTACGGCTATGGAAGCATTTGGTCTATACTACTCGCAAAGGTACCAAAAGTAGGGGTAGCATCCCAACTAATGATAGCTCAGTGCATAATTTAGGGCGGGCCTATAGCTAAGGTAAAGATCTGGTTGCTGGGGTTGACCCGGGGGAGACAGATACATTTTGAGATCCCACAGACGGTTTCACACCACAAGACTTCAGCTTTGACATTCAAAAGCCATACGATAAAACTGTAGAGCAACGATACACCTTCATCAATGGCGTCCACACAATGTGGGTTTTCAGTAATGATAATCCCCACACACGCACCAGCAATACTAAGCCCCGAACGGAAATGCATTTTCGAGTCAAGGTAAGAAAATCCCCCAAATTTCTTAGTTTCCAAGAATGATTTGAGAGAAAAATAACCAAAATTGGGAATTTTTGAATCTGGTAAATTTTGCAGGGCGGCGATTACACATTAGGGGTTTGGCAATTCGAAGGGGATATGTATGTGCCGTCTGGAAGCACGGGCGTAGCGGTTATGCAAGTGATGGGCGGTGCTAATGGAGTCTCTGCAGCTCTGCAAATTAGGGTTTACAATGGGGGTTTGAAACAGTATGGCTCTTCCCCGCCCAATGTTTTTGGTCCGGCAGGGGCTTAGGAAATGAAATGCCATTTTCTTTTCTTTTAATTTTTTTTTAAAAATTCTTAATCCCGTTTTGGTCAAAATTTCGACCAACACGGGATTAAAAATTAAAAAAACAAAAGCTTTCCTTTGTAATGCGACCAAGCTAAACATTGTTCGAATTTTTTGGTCAAAATTTGAGCTGAAATGTACTAGTGGTCATAGGAATTTTGGTCTCCAAAGGCCGAAAGTTGTCTCCCCCGTCAGATCCAGCAAAGAGAAAAATTCTACCAAAACTAGGATGGCCTTTGGAATTTTTCTATTTTGGAATTTCATAGAATACCCCATCACTAAAGGTTGAAACATCGAAGACAAGACCATCCTTCATACTTTCAAAATTTTACACCTTCACGCTCTGAAAGATCCTACACCTCCAAAAGTCTGAATCTTCATCCTTTCAAACTTCATCCTTTTTCTTCACACTTTCAGATTTTTTCACCTTCGCACTATGTGACATTCTGCACCCCTACAATTATAAACCTTCACTTTTTTACCTTCACCTGTATCCCATCACTTTGCACTTTCCCACTTTTGCACTCCAAGATCATTTCGTAGTCCAACTTGTCAAATAGAATTTCCCCCATTAAAACCTTCTCTTCGCATTCTCATCCTTTCACAGTCTGGTCTTTTCTTTGGTGTGTGAAATTCCCATTGATAAAATACCATTAAAATCTTCTAGATTATTTTGAGTATCTTCTTCTGACCCTTGCAGTGAGTTTATGTTTTGTGCTTTCTTTCGGATAGTTATTTTCAATAAAGTACTGATAGTTGCATGTTTTTCTTGTAGGAATGTTGAAAAGGATCATTGGATCACCCATGAAGAACCTATTCAAAGGGTACCATATGCCTTCAAAGGTCAGGAACTACCAAAATGAGATTACCCACACTAACATTGGAAATGTCAATTGTAATGAGTTCCTGATAAAGTGCACCAAACCTAGCGGGAGGTCATCTGACTGCACTACTCTCGTACTGTCAAGTCTGATAAATGTAGTCACACACCTAGTTCTAGTTCTATCCACATACTTGATTATGACCCTGGAACACCACTATGTTCCAAATGAGAGGGTAGTAAAAAATAGAGTTGAAGAGATTGTCTTGGACCTTCTTTCCAGATAACATTGAGGATGTCTTCCACCTCCTGAAGGGCATCGATAGATACTATGATTTCTCAGTCAAAAAAGGCTTGGATTGGTTCAAGAATAACACCTTGGAGGCCTATGATATTATAAACCAAGAATACCTCATCCAATCCCTCCCAAAAAAAAACTTGAAAATATAGATATGAGGAGGGGATACCTAAAGGATGATATTCAGGAAACCATCACAATGCTCAACAGATTGTACAGATTATCCCAGTCCATCCAGATTGAACATTGGATGATCATACTAATTGAGAAGATCAAAGGGTGAAGGGCCATGGTTGATTGGGCCACCATCCTTAGTGATAACATGGATGGACAGTTAATCATAGTAAAGCACAACCCAAAGTTTTATATCACATTATACATGGTGTATTTGTTAGCAGCAAGGGCAGAGTAAGCAGGATTGGTGAAAAGAGGAGCCTTTGGTCAACCTGATGCATGGCCCATCACTATATATCCCCAATTGATAAGGAAATCCAAGCTAGATGAAAACAACCCATATTATAGGATTGTCAGTGATGCATTCATCTTTGCAATCATCTGCTCCATTGAAGGTGATTTTGAAAAAATATTATCAAAAGAGGTAGTTGCTAAGGTAAGGGCAATATGGGCCTTCTATATTTAGTTTAGAACCTTCACCTCTATCAGAGTAGCTAGGTGCACCATTTCCCTAAATAAACTACCCAGATACCCTTTTGATTGGGTAATTATCATAGAGATGGTCTGACAGCTCACGGATGCATATGAGCATATTAAGCACAAGAAGAAGCACTGCTAGGAATTTCCCATTTCAATTAGCCCATGCACCCTATAGTATATGAAGGTGTGCAAGTCCCTTGCATTTGAATGGGATGAATTCCCATTATAGTCTCTAAAAGATGAGGTTAAGCCAAGGTTTGATCCAATTGGTACCTATAGCCACATCATGGGTAGGCATTAAGTCCACAAGCCTCACCTGGAAGACCATTGGATGAATTATGTGGATGATTATGAAGTCAGGGCATGAGATTATTGTAGAATGTCCCTAGTTTTAGCACAAGCTATACTAGAGCTCAACATTCCTCCCAAATCATGGGAAAAGGAGACAGATGAGGTACTTGACCTGCTGTATAATAAAGATAAGGTTTATACTAGACCTATTCTAAATGGTGAGATAGATAAAGATGAGAATGATAGCATTCAATTCAAGGCCAGGCTCATAGTTAAGGCTTCTAAGAGTTGGATCAGAAAGCCCTTCCCAATGGATCACGTACCAATGAAACCACAATTAAACCCACCACCCAAAGTGGATAAGGTACAAGGAGAAAGGGTAGAAATTCCTCAATTCAAGAAGACAACTCCATAAAAGTCAAGGATAGTATATGTGCATGAGCGCCTGGTGGTGTATGACCCCAACCCTAAGCATAAACCACCGAATACTAGAATGATGGGCATCATATCCCCACCTTTGGATAGATCACAAGCGAATCAAGAAGATCTCCATACCACCACTAAATCTCCTAATATAGAGACTTCTTAACTTTTAGGTACCTCAAGAGAGAAAAATAATGTGTACAAGAGAAAGAGAGCCTCCACATCTCCGCAGTTAGAAACTCTACTAGAGAAACTAAAAGAGGAAGGAGAAGAAGAGGAGGAGGTACCCTTAGTAAGGAGAACAAGCTCAAGGATTTCTATCTCAAATAAGAAAGTCCTGGAAAATGATGTTCCCATTTATGGGGAGGAAGAATTATAGAAGGAACAAGGAAACCCCCGCAATTCCCTCAATCCCAATGAATTCCTTATGTCTGACTTCTAGGATCTTATAGGGTTTGAGGATCAAGGGGTGGATACATTTGATCATTCAACTGGAGTTAATATGGGAGGACATATACCACCAATCTAATAGGTTGTTCTAACTCCACCCTCACCTTAGTTCACTAACCCCACAGTGAGAATATCGCTCAGGGAAATATATACAAGCAAGGGAAGGGACACAGACAAAGATGTAGAGGTACCGAATATTCTAGGGTCCTCAACTACCCAAACATCATGAATAACCCAGAGAGAGTCACTCCAAGATACACAAGGAAATAAGGGTGCAAAGAAACACCTTGATCCTGCAGATACTCAAGTTGCTACTCCTCTACCCTCATTTCCTACTCCCACTCCTCCAGCTTCATCTCTTACTCCTACTCCTCAACCTGTTACACATACTCAAGTTCCCACTCCTCAACCTTCATCTCATACTCAAGCTCCCACTCCTCCACCTTCATTCCCAACCCAAGCTAAAATTTTATCAAATCTTTTAGGATATGTGGAGAAGCCCTAGGATGAAATGGAATACAGAGGGGAAGTGAGTATTCCTCCACTGGAGAAAAAAAAATGAGGTCTAAAATGCCCCTTCAGGAGAGAAGGATGGAATCTTGGAAGAAGAAATGAGAGAAAAGGGGGAAGGAGAAGGGGAAGATAACTCAGAAGGAAGAGAAGCATTGGAAAGGGAAAAGGAGGCAGAAGATGAGATAGAAGCACAATAAATAGCAGGGACAACTACAGTACTTCACATTTCTCCTTATAAACCTGTTACTACCTTTACTAAACCAACATGGTTTACTCAAGAGATACGGCCAAGGAAGAGAACCTATGCAGAAGAGGAAGAAAATGCGTACGTGTCCTTTCTGGGTATAGCCTTCCACCAAGCATAGTCCAGTGTGCCGACAAGGACAATGTCCTATGTAACTCAGGATAATACAGGCCACTAGAAAGTGCAAGTGGTAGTTCCTACAACCGATTCCACCCAGGAAGAGATAACTCTAGAAGTTTACACTTTTGATGAATTTGATCTAGGGGAGCCTACAAGAGAAGGAAGCAAAACATTGGTAGCTCTAGGGTTGAAGCACGCTCTTGGCTTCATGGACAAAGATGATGAATAGATAAAATTATTAACTAAGCAGAATGATTCATTAAGAAAATTCATTCTTAAAGTGGTGGGTCCCATCGACCCAAGTTTTTCAAAAGTCGTGTTACAGGCTATATTGGAGAAGAAGGCCACCGCAGAATTGTCAGAAGGAATGACACATTCTCTTGTACAAGCATGCATAGATTGGAAGGTAGATTTTGAGTAGTCAGGGGAAAGAATCATTAGAGCTATCTTGAGACCTTTCAGGACCATCCTCAACGAGGCCACCAAGCTGGTAGATATGATGGAAGATGAACAAGGACTAAATCTTCAATTAAGCAGATGGAAAGAATTTCTTAGGGACCTGAAGATAGAAAAAAAGTAGCGCTTCCAAATTTTGGTAAAGGTATATGAGGGGGAAGAACTTGATAATTTTGGGACATGGATAAAGTGCATAACAAAGACAATAAAGGTTTATGAAAGGTTCATAAACAAGGTACACCAAAGACATAAGGAAGTTATGATGTGGGTAGAACAAATAGAGGATTTCTTCACAGGAATAGATCTGGAGTTATATGAGGATAATGAGAAAAAAGTTTTATCTCTAGTAAAAGGTATTGTACAATACTTTAGAGGGATCCTAGTGGGGGTTAATACCAAGGAGGATCTCCATCAACTATTCATATTCAAGGAAGAGATGCAAAGGATGTTCGAGCACAAATAAGAGATAAAATTATTTTCTTTTGACTTGACTACCTCGAGAGAAAGATAAGAGAAACACCTCACTAATGTACAAAAGGTGGACTATGGAGAAATATAAGAAATAGTGTAGCAGCTTCAAGATTCTCTACCAGACATTTTCCTAAACTGATGGCCCATTTTGGGGACTTAGTCATTTTTTGCAGAAAGTGATTTGAAACTTAGTCATTTCTTGAGCCTCATAATATTGGCCTTTCAGCCTCCAAAAGTCAATTGTTTCAGATAACTCAAGAGGACTTCATCTACACTTAGCCAATTTTTAGATCTCCATTTTTTGGATCAGAGGTCAATGTCTGCATTTTTGGGCTATTCCAGCATGAAGATGCTTTTGCATTAAGGAGTCTCAAATCAATTTTCCTGTGGAATTAGGTTCATTTAGTTCTAACTGGAAGTTTTCCATCAGTTTCCCATGCAAAGAGAAGCCCAGATGAAAACTCCAAGGCAGAACTCAAAGATCAAAGTGAAGACTCCATTTTAAAATGGTGGAGGTCTAGTTCAATTATCTCTTCTTCTGAGTGAGTTTTACCTTGATTTTTAGGGTAACCTGAATATAAATGGATCAAGTATCCATGCAAACTTATTAGTAGTTAGTTCAGTAGTAGTTTTTCTTCAATAAGCTCTAGTTTTAGATTTATTTCTCTATTTTAGAATAATTGAAACCTTAGTTTTGAGGTTTGAAGTTTTGTAAATTAGAGCATTATATATTGCATCAGAAAAATGTAAAATAGGCAGATCTTTTATGAAATAAAGATATACAATTGGTGACTCACTCGTAGTGTGATATTGTCTGTTGTCTATGGGAAATAAATGAATTTGTGTTCACTTGTTAATTTACTTCAAAGAGCTTATTGTGTTTATTGTGTTTGGATATGTAATTAATTAGATTGGAGTTTTTTTTTGTTCATCGATCTTGCTATCATGAATGATTGTTAAGGATAATACTACTACTTCAACGATAAATCTATCTCATGTGTGTGTGCATACTTGTGGTCCTAGAAGGAGTTCCCAAGGAATAAATCTATATAACATTAGATATTTCTCACCAGAATGGTTCAAGGGAGTGCTTAGGTCATCTCCAAAGAGAGGTGAGTTCCTTAAACTCACCCTTCCTTGCAAAGCTCACAATGAAAAAGGAAATTCAAGAGGAAACCCCTCTCACCATCACACTGAGCCACAGAATCCACTTGGAAAACAATCACACATCGCTACCTTGACTGTCACCGTAGCCATAAACCAAAATTAGAACTTACAACAGCCTCATCCAATGGCCTTCTTTGCTAACACACAAAGCTTGCCACTAAACTTCATTGGAAAAATTCATGAATTACCCAAAAATACCAAGAATTTTAACACCCATTTCATATACAAATAATTACGGATAGCCAAAGAACACATCTGTGCCTTCAAATAAATTTTCAATCGCAAAGAGGTTTCTCACCAAGATGTCATCTTTCACTTGTTCCTGTACACTCTAGGAGAGTTTGGATACAATTGGTACCTGAACTTACCACATGGGTCTATCTCTACTTGACCCGAGTTTGAACCCAAATTACTAAAGTAGTTTAAGTTGTATGTAGATCCAGACACAAAACATCACTAGTTCATAACGACGAGGAAAGACTCCAAGGAGCCCATTGCTATGTTCAATCATCATTTCCATAAGATGCATCCAAAATTATAAGCTCCTTACACTATACTAAATGAATTCATTATAAAATTTTACCTTAAATCCCTAGCCCCTTTGACTTCATTTTTTTTAGGAGACTTTCCCTTGTAGACAAAGACACGATGGAAAATGTGTACAACAAAACCATAACATTTATGCAATAAATGGATTTGCAAGAGGAAGCTAAGGAAGCTAAGATGCAAGAAGCAATTTCATCCATCCAAAATCTATGCATACTATATAGAAGGAATCATCAAGCATTCAATCATTCAAGAAAATTCAAGCATTCAATTCATCAAGGAGATCCATTGGTAGTCATTGAAGGATTCAAGCTCTATGGAGACCACTTGTTGAAGATTTCTCCATCCACATCCATGCAAGCTTCTTCCTATTCCAAGATCAATTCAAGATTGGTGTTGAAGATCTAAAGGAAATTATTTGAGAGATCCTACATCCTACATTCTACATTCTACATTCATTTGGGGCATACATACTTGTGGATCCAAGGATTTGAAACCTCCACAAGGGTTTCTATACAAGCAAGGTGAATTTATTTATTTACTTTGTTTATCCTTGAAACTTCAATTATATTTTAAGTTTAATTCCAAAATTGGGGTTTGACCAAGGAAAACCCCTCCACACCCAACAAACAAACCATTTTTCTTGTAGATAAAGGTACAGAATAGCAAATTACAGAGTAGATTTGGTACCCTTTTCGGCCAACTTTTGGGATCCACGAACAGATTTTTTTCCAGAGCAGTGCAGGTCAAGGTTGACATAAAGGGGTGAAATTTCACCCTCACATTTGGGTTAAGGTTGACCTAACTCAGAAAAGGAAAATATTACTAGGTTTTCTCCATCTCTATGTTTCTGTTCCAGATCTAGTTGTAGAATTTCCTGAAACCTGATACAGACACCAGAAAATAATAATTTCCAGATCTGCTATACTTTGAGGTTAGTACTTGTCTTGAATTCATTTCAATTAAGGTTTTAATCAATTCAAATCTATTACACCCTCTTCATACATAAGCTAGGAATGTAAGGATTTATTCTTTCTTCTTATTTCTGATTGATTGATGCATTTGTGCATTAACCATTTTCTTATGGTTGATCAAAGTGGATCTTTCCTTTATGAAATTTGGAGTTAGAAGGAAAATATTATCTTCCCCCAAAACCTTTAAATCCATTTCTTTCACATTTACATTCCCTTTACATCCATCCAATTTTTATATTATACATTTTGGTGAACCCTCTTACGACAACTCTTTCTTTTGTGGTGTTAGATTTACATTTCATGTTAGATCTTGCATGCATATTAGATTAGCCTTCTTTTATGTTCTTGCATTTACATTTTCTTAGTTTATTTCATTTGCATTGCATTGGTGTATGAGCTTTACTACCTCTAGTCCTACCTATAATGTCGCAGTTATAAGAAGTCACCGACTTATGGGTTCTTTTGATCTTGAGTCTTCCTCTCCTTTCCGTAGGATCCTAGATGACAATTTGATCACTCATGATTCCAATCCTTATATGGATCATAACTATTCTCACTCATCTCATGATGAGGATGATTCTTTAAGAGTTCCTCCTGAAGAAGTCCAAAATCTGTCAACTGAACTTGATAAAATGGGAAATTTCAAGAAAATCATAATCAAGATTCTATTCAAGCTATAGAGGCTCTTAAGAAAGTCTTTCATGATAGTGATCAAGGTGTTAATCTCTTGTGTGGTATTACTCATCTTGTGAATTTAAATGTTAAACCTTTAGCTCAAGAATCTCAATATTTAGGATTCATGCCTCCTGTCACTAGTGTGGAACCTTCTTCTATTACTTTACCTAGAAATGCTACTTACACTCCTCCTCTAATGACTACATCTCTTACATTTTCCAATCCACTAGCTTTAAATATTCCACTTCCATCTCTTCCTGTGAGTGTTCCACTGGTGTCTTTACCTACCTCACAACCTTCT
This sequence comes from Thuja plicata, assembly GCA_018584345.1. Lineage (NCBI taxonomy): Eukaryota > Viridiplantae > Streptophyta > Pinopsida > Cupressales > Cupressaceae > Thuja > Thuja plicata. The sequence goes on along the minus strand of MU224404.1, from coordinate 1,810,481 downwards.
TACCATAGTGTTCCTTTTACCTATTCCAATCCTCTTCCAACTTTGGTTCCAAGTGTTCCACCGGATGTGTCTTCTATTCCCGCCACTTCCTACACTTTTCCTAGTGTTCCTAATGTTTCTATGCCTCCTATTTCTTCTAATGATTCCACAATCACTAGTCTGGCTCAAACTACATCCTCTTTACAACAACTTGTGTCCTTAACTCAATCCAAGTTTAGTATTCCTACATGTGACATGGATAGCCCTTTATCCCTAGACATTATTTGTGCTCTTGTCCCTCAGCAAGATGATATGCCTCATCTTGAGAATTACAATGGTAAGGGAGATCCTGTCACACATGTTAAAACATTTCAAATCCTTTGTAGTGACTATGCTCATGACCATAGGATTTTATCCACGTTGTTTGCTAGAACCTTTCATGATAAGATCTTTAAATGGTATTGTTCCTTGCCTCCTTATTCTATCGATTCTTTTCCAAAACTTGCTAATACCTTTATTCAACAGTTCCAAAATAACATTGGTCTGCAAGTGTCCTTAACTAATTTGATGCATTGTAAACAGAATACTAAAGAAAATTGACTGAATTTATTGGTAGATTTAAGCATTTGTATGCTCAAATTTCTTATCATGTTCCTGATATTGATATTCAGCATATGTTTATTTCAAATTTGCAAAAGGATCTTAGAGATAAGATTATTCTTACTGAATTTACCTCTTTTCAAAAACTTTGTGCAATGCTTCATCATTATCAATTACAAGTGAGTTAATTTGAGAGAAACACTCCAATGGCTCTTGTTCCAATTGATAAGAGTAATGTTGCTCCTAATCCTAACAAGTTTCAGAAACCTAACAACTATGTCAAGATAAATAAGCAAGAAAATGTAGTTGTTGATCAAGTTGTTGTTGCATCTAACAATGCCACTTCTGCATCCACTTCTTTTCGTTTAAATCATAGGTTTACTCCTCTTTCTGAATCTTTACATTCTATTATGACTAAATTGTTGACTACTAATATGATTAATTTGCCTCCTATTTGACCTCTTCTTCCTACTACGATGGCATCAAAATCCTTTGATCCCAAAGCCTTTTGTCAATACCATCATCAGAATGGCCATGATACTGAGAAGTGTTATTCTGTAAAACATAAGGTTCAAGACTTAATTGATTCTAATGCTTTATCTATTGATAATTTTGATGGTAGTGGGAACAAATTTGTCTCTCCTCCTAATAAAAAACTCCAAATCTATATGAATCCTTTGCCTACACATGATACTAATACCATTATTCAACCATCTTCTGTGGATATTGTTTATGATTCAAAGATGGATGATCTCAATCATATTGTTAATCATGTGGAGCATGTTGTTTTGTCTCAACCTATCTCTCCACCCCAGCCTCAATCTCAACCTCCTATTCAAGCTCCTCCATCTCAGCCTCAACTTCAAATTCCACCTAAACTGAAACTTCAATCTAAACCTTCAAAACAACCTAAGGATAAAAGAGATAGGGAACTCTCAACCACCTTTGATGATTTTGAGACTATTAAGGCTCCTGATGGTCCCCTCTACAGTTATGATAGGATTTCTAAGATACCTATGCTTTCTTGTCTTGTTGATCCTACTTCCTTCGTCAATGTCGTCACTGAAGAAAACTTTTTTATGAAAAACTTACAATGTGATTATTATGATACATCTGTTGTTTGGATCCAAACCTGTAATGGTTTTCTCTATCCATCATTTGATTCTATTAACTTACCTGTTGAACTTTGTTGTAAAGTTGTGGACACTAGCTTCGTTGTTGTCCCTACTTCTGATAAATTTCAAGTTAAGCTTGGTTTTCCTTGGTTGACTTCCATGTGTGTTGTTTCTTCTCCTATCCATAAGTGTATTAAGTTCATTCATGATGAAGAAGTGAAAATAATTAATCATAGTTTATATCAACATTCTAGGACTAGGGATTATGGTACCCTTTACTTATTTTGGCCTTCATTACCTAATTCATGTTCTTCTTGACCTGATAACCTTTTTCGCTCATATCAAGCCGATAAACATCACAAGATTCTTAAGTTAAGCATGCCTCAGATAGATCTTAACCATGGTATTTTTCCTACACCTTCCATACCTCCTTTATCCATTATTTCTAGTTTTGTTAATAAATCTCCTAGTGTTTCTTTTCAACCTACTGAGAGTCCTACTAATCCTCCTATACAACTTGTGAAGGAACCGATTATTGTTCCTCCTAGTTTTCAACACATTTCAAACAAGACAAAACATAACAAATTTTCCAATGAATGTCGTAAGAAGTGTTTGGCTAAAGCTAGGGCATGTTCCTCTGCTCTTCAAATTTCTTTACCTTATTTTGACCAGCTTATGCCTGATGTGTTGGAAGAATTTAATGTTCATAATTATATTAAGATGAATGATTATGATTATTCTATTCACATCTTAGATTCTATTTCTATCAATCTTGATGAAGAAGATACTCTTGATGATCCTATTGATGCTAATGATGAATATGAGACTATTGATTTTGATACTAATTTACCTCATATGATTTCAACACAATTGATAATTACACCTAGTATCGAACATTGCGATTCTCAAGAGGATCCTTGTTTGGAACTGGCTATTATTCCTACTAAGTTGGATATAGTCCCTCTTGCGAGTTTCCCACCTTCCCTAAATGATATAGACCAAGATAGGGAGAGTAGGTGATGCGCTTGATTGGCTTGTCCTTCATGGTAGCCTTTTATGTGTTTGCATGTTGTATTGTACTTCTCTCATAATATGTTTGCTAAATGTTTGTTAGATTCTTCTGTACGAGCCTTGTTACTTTGTTGGTGTAAGATGATAAAGGAATCAAACCTGTTGTACAATTTCTCTATATGTATCTCTATTCTTCTATATATTATTTTCATGTTATGTTGTACATGTGCTATTGTTCATAAATGTTTTCCTTTTTTAGTCTTCTTGGATTTGTGACATGGTAGCACTGATTCTTTTTGGTCTCCATGTTGTGGTCTGAAAAGATTCTTCTTTGTAACTCTTGCATTTTCTTTCCTCCATTGTGATTGTAGTTCTACTTTCTTTGGGGAATGATGTCAATTCATTTGTATATGTATATGTATGTGTGTGTGTGTGTGTGTGTGTGTGTGTGTGTGTGTGTGTGTGTGTATATATATATATATATATAATCTTATGATCATACTGACCCCACGGGAGGTANGATGTCAATTCATTTGTATATGTATATGTATGTGTGTGTGTGTGTGTGTGTGTGTGTGTGTGTGTGTGTGTGTGTGTATATATATATATATATATAATCTTATGATCATACTGACCCCACGGTAGGTAGATCCCTTTTGTGTTCTCTGTATGTTTATGTGGTGTTTCCCTTGATTTGTCTTCGCTTGGGGGCATCTTGTAGTGGTAATGTAATCAGAGGAGTTATTTGTGTTTCCGTTAAAGCCATTGCTCTTGTTAAAGTGTTAGCAATGACTTTAACATGGGGGAATATGCTTTGCTCACTTTTAGCACACACGCACCTTCAAAATATTTTAAAAAATTAAAAATTTTCTCCCTTTATGGATTAGAGACTAATCCTTAAAGCATGGATTTTTACCTTATAGGAGCTCTTGATCCCTCCAGTTTCAATTTACAATGTTTTGATCCTTTAAGGACTGAAGGTGTCCTTAAGACTGGATCTCTCTATGTTTTGACTTTTCTCTTTTGGAATAGAATATTACCAAGGGTAAATCCTTGATGGGTTGACTAGTGAGTAGCCACATTCCCTAGGTGGTTCAACTCCATCTTTCCAGTTGCACTTTTCCCTTGTGTGATTCACAATGGGACATAGGTTCTCATTGGGCAAGGTAATCACACCCTCTCTCTCTTTCTCTTTGACTGGTGACGTCTCTCTTATTGTAATCTTGGGATTGAAAAAGACTTGATTCCTTGGGGTCTTGAGGATTTCTTTGTCCCTTTGATTTCAATAAGATTATCTTTTCTTGATGATCTCCTTTACCAAGAGTTTGCATCAATTCCATACTCTTGCTAAAGTGGGGGCTAAATGTATCATCAAAAAATGGAAGCACTTCCATTTTGGACTGGTTTAGACCTCCGATTAAGTGGTTTGGGGTCATGTAAAATTCCTTGAATGGTTCTTTGACTTGGATCTATCTTTTCCCCTGTTCTGCCCTATTTCCCACTTCTCTTCAGCCTGTTTATGGCATCCTACTCTACAAATTTGAGGGTCTTGACCTCAGGATCAAGGTCGACCTTGACCCTGACCTAGATCAAGGTCAACCTCAACCCTGACCTAGGTTAGGCTCAAACTCAAACCTGACCCAAGGTCCAAATTTCAAGTTTCCAAGGTTTTCGGATGTCGGGCTTTGGAAAGATTTAATTCCCGCTTTCGGGTTAGCTATTTTGGTCTCCAAAGTAACGACTCTTGAAATTATATTTAATATAGGTCCACTTCTAGGGGTATAGGTCTAGTTATAATTTAATTCTCCTATGTAGGCCTCTCTAGAATATTGTACCCTAGATTTGTATATAAGGAATCTTTTTCCTCTCATTTTCACTAAGACTTGAAGCACCTAAAGCTAAGGAAGCTAAGACGCAAGAAGCAATTTCATCCATCAAAACTCTACATATAATCTATTGAAGGAATAATCAATAATTCAAGCATTCAAGCACATTCAAGCATTCAATTCATCAAGGAGATCTGTTGGTAGCCATTGAAGGATTCAAGCTCTATGGAGCCCTCTTGTTGAAGATTTCTCCATCCACATCCATGCAAGCTTCTTCCTAATCCAAGATCCATTCAAGATTGGTGTTGAAGAACTTAAGGAAACTAATTTGAGATATCCTACATCCTACATCCTACATTCTACATTCTACATTCATTTGGAGCATACATACTTGTGGATCCAAGGATTCAAATCCTCCACAAGGGTTTCTATACAAGCAAGGTGAATTTATTTATTTACATTGTTTATCTCTACAATTTTAATTATATTTTAAGGTTAATTCCAAAATCAGGGTTTGACCAAGGCAAATCCCTCCCCCAAACAAATAAAACCATTTTTCTTGTAGGTACAAGAACAAGACAGCAAATTACAAAGCAGATTTGGATACCCTTTTCAGCCAACTTTCAGGATCCGTGAACAGATTTTTTGTCAGAGTAGTGCATGTCAAGATCGACATAAAGGGGTGAAATTGCACCCTCACATTTGGTTCAAGGTCAACCTAACTCAGAAAAGGAAAATATTTCTCAGTTTTCTTTGTATCTATGTTTCTGTTCCACATCCAGTTGCAAAATTTCCCGAAACCTGATATGGAGACCAGAAAATAGAAATTTCCAGATCTTCTATACTTTGAGGTTAGTACTTGTCTTAAATTCATTTCAATTAAGGTTTTAATAAATTCAAATATTTTACACACTCTTTATCCATAAGCTGAGAACATAAGGATTTCTTCTTTCTTCTTATTTCCGATTGATTGATGCATTTGTGCATTAACCATTTTCTTATGGTTGATCAAAGTGGATCTTTCCTTTGTGAAATTTGGGGCTATGAGGGGAATCTTATCTTCCCCCAAAACCTTTAAATCCATTTCAACACATTCGACACCCATTTCTTACACATTTACATTCCCTTTACATCCATCTCATTTTTATATTATACACCAATCAAGCTCTTGTCACCCATCCACCTTTGCTAAACCCAATTCTGGTACAACCACTTGCTACTCTACCACCATCCATCACTTATCCAGGTTATGAGGCCCACAAGACATCTTTCTTTGAGCAACAGACTGTGCCTCCAACTGAACCTAATAATCACTTAGCCTCTAAGTTGGATGTTGTGAACAAAACCCTATCTCAACTCACCAATGAGCTCACTAGGATGAAGTTGAATCCTTCCCAAAACCAAAATGGGTACCAACGGGCCCTTGTTTCTACAAACACCTATCCTCATAAATCAAAGTCAGAGCTTCAATTCCTACAACAATAAAAATAATTCTCAGGATAAACAATTTTGGAAAAAGAGGCCTAATAGACCTTGGAACACTCGACCCAACAATGGTAGCATACCTAAAAATAATGCCAATACCTATGAGATCACTGAAGAGGATTTTTTTGGGGCTCCAAATCCACACCAAGGCAATGACGGGCATGGAAGAAACCCCTATAGCTCACATCTTTGAAATCCAGAGGAACCTCCTATCCAGTTTAATTCCATGATGTTTGACTCTTATGTATCTAGAAATGGGGAAATTTTTGACACCTACACCAAAGAGGAGGAGTTTGTATTCCCATTCCAAAAGGAAAGAGAACTTGAATATGCCAAGGTTCATGCATTCCAAAATGACCACCGGAGCCCTTATAACCTGAGGAGTCGAAAGGAACCTTTAACTGACAATATTCCCCCAAAACAAACACCAACTCCACCATACCCACAAGCTAGAAACAATCCTAAACCCATGAAGGGTCTGAATGCCCCTACATGGTCCCCACCAAACACGTTCATTGTTTATAGAAAATCAGCTTGGTCAGCTGACAAATATAGTGCAGTTGAGGAACTCAAGAAACCAAAGGTGAACATATCCATGTTTGACATGCTGCAAGGCTGCCCCTCTCAGAGAGAAGTGATTTTAAAATCTCTATACCACTCAAGACAAGGTACTTTAGCTAGCAATGCAAGGGCACCCACGTCTAATGTCAATACTTTAGAAGCATTTCCTATAATATTCAAATACAAAATAGAAGTACCAACATTTCTGCTCAGTTTGCATATTTTTGGGAAAAATTTGCACAATTGCCTGATTGATTCAGGAGCCTCATGCAATGTCATGCCTCTGTCTATTTGTCAAAAACTAGAAATGGTCCCCCAAATGACAAAATGGGTAGTGATACAATTGGATAAGATAGAGGTCAAAGTGATTTGTGTGCTCAAATATGTACACATACAATTGGTTTTTGATCAAAGAATACAAGAATACATGGATGTATACATTGTCAACATTTTGGAGACTTATGGGATGCTACTCAGTCGAGAATGGACTAAGTGTCTAAGAGGATAGTGGTCCACTAATTTCACCTAGCTATGGCTACCTTGGAAGGGATTGAACAATTAGATCAAGATTTATGTTGAACCTAAACTAGAGAAAATGATCATGGACTAAAATGCCTCAAATGAAGTCTTGTTCACTTAGATTGATCTGGGAACCTACCAAATGGATATTATCCCCATGTTCCAAATCAAAGAAACTAAAAATTGGATCACAGTCCCATACAACGTCTACAAGAGTTCCACATTGGTGATGACATCTTCCAAAGATTCATCAACAATATGACGACAACCTTGAGGCATCTGGGTCAAGATGTAGATCCCAACATCTTATTATTACCAGGATATTGTCAATTACATCAAGAAATACACTCAGAATTCATGTGTGTAAGTTGTGAAGACGCAATGTCATGAGTGGTGACTCAAATTTCCCTACCAATTAAATCAAGCCAAGGCTAGGTACCAAAAGAAAAGAGCCCCAAGATAATAAACATGGGTGATTCTATCCTAGGTCCAGAAAACCCGCTAGGTCATGTCACCTGAATAGGAAGTTTGAACAAAGGATCAGACTCAGGCAGCAAGAGCCCTACTCCTAGTGTATATAGTGACTAGATAAATTTATATGATAGAACCTAGCCACCCTACAAAATATTGTATACAGCTCTAGGAAAGGGAGAGGCCAAATCTTTAGGAACTTATGACACCCATAGGAAAGGAAAAGAACTAATCTCCTCAGATAGAAAGGAAAGCAAAGTATTAGAACCTGACATACCCAAATCCCCAAGATAATTTTGACCCAAGTAAAACTTAGCCAAACAATACCAGATATGGATGTTATGTTTTGATGGCTCCAAATGTAAACAATGGGTCAAAGCTATAATTGAACTAGTTAACACACAAGGTAAGTATTTCTATGCTTCTTATAAGTTACAATTCTTGTGTACTAACAATGTCACAAAATTTGAAGCACTAGCCTGTGAACTCCTCTTTGCACATGAAAGAGGAATAAAAGCTTTGACAGTGCAAGGTGACTCACAAGTGATCGTCAAACAAATCCACAGTCAATATTATTGTAATGAAAAAAGGCTATCGGCCTACCAAAATAGGGCATGGGACTTGATCAAGGACTTCTAAGAATTCAATATCAAATCTATCCCAAGAAGGAAGAATGTTTTGGATGATGCTCTAGCTATATCTTCCATCTCATTACATCCAATGGAGAAATCTAAACTAAAGAATTTATCGGTAGAGATCATTGCGGCCCCCACTATCTTGGATAATATTACAAACTTCCAAGTATTCCAATATGACCAACACATCCTTGAGTTTATCATGTGCTCAGGCGTGTTTGAAGAACAAATTATAGACGAAGAAAAGGAGGAACCCAAGGATCAAGCCAACATAGAAATACTATATGATTAGGGCATCATAAACCTAAGAACTAATTACATACCCAAAGGAATGGTGGAACTAGAAAGAATTTTTGACAATTATGGAATCCTCCCCAAATGGTAACCATACATGACAACTGAAGGTAAAGAGTATGAAACATACAACCTTGGCATAGAAGATGAGACCAGAAAATTCCATATCAGGAAAGTAGGCACTGAAGACAAGAAAATAAGAATGGTTCAACTCCTCACTGAATATCAGAAGGTCATAGCATCGAGCTACAAAGAATTAAAAACCCATGACACCTCGGTCATAGTTCACAATATCCCCCTAAAGCCAAACTCTAAGCCTTTCTGACAACGTCAAAGATCGATAAACCCAACGATGGAGTCGTTAATATAGAAGGATGTCCAAACCTACTAGACAGCAAAATTATCTTTCCAATCTGACATTCCACTTGGGTCCCAAACTTGGTGCCCATGAAGAAAAAGACCAGCGAGATTCAGTGTGTGTGGACTTTTGAAACCTAAACAAGGTATCCTAAAAGGAAAAATATTTATTTTTGTCCCTCGACAAGGTGTTGCAAGTTGTAAATGGGTCCCAATTGATGTCCTTCTTAGATGTCTACTCTAGGTACAATCAAGTGATGGTACAAGAGGAGGACAGGTTAAAAATGGCATTCACCACCAAGTGGGGTACTTTTTCTTATCAACAGATGTTATTTGGTTTAATAAATGCCAGAGCTACTTTCCAAAGGGCGATGGACACTGCATTCAAAGGTTAAGTGGTAAAATGCATTATAACTATATGGATGACCTCACAGTGTTCTCCAAACAATGAACATATCACATAAGTGACCTAAGGAGGGTTCTTCAAAGGTGTAGGAGGTACAAGATCTCTGTCAATCTAAAAAAATTTGTTTGGGATCACCAAAGGCAAACTGCTCAAGCACATAATCATGAGACAGGGATAGTGATAGACCCTACGTGGGTATAAGCTATTCTAAAAATAATACCACCCCATAGTCAGAAAGAATTGAAATATCTCTTCGGAAAGATAAACTTTGTAAGAAATTTCATCAATGGTTTTGTTGAAATATTAAAGCCACTGAAGGATATGCTAAAAAAGGATGCCAAAGTTGAGTGGACTACCCCAGTAAAGAATTCATTTGAAGAGATAAAAAATGAAATTGCTAGAGCCCCTGTCCTTGTTAGCCCAGATTACAATTTTCCCTTTAAAGTGTATTCTTTTGCCTCCAAACATTCCTATACAGGAATCCTCACACAAAAGAAGGATGGAAAAAATGAGAGGCCAATATCATTTATGAGTTTCCCACTTAAGAACGTTGAGGTCAGATACCCAAATCTAAACAAACAGTCCATCGCCCTAGTCAAAGTAGAAAATAAGTTCTGACATTATATAATCAGGAGCAAAGTTTTTAGAATAGTCCCAGGTGCTGCAGTAAAATCCTTGTTGATGCAGAATGAATTGGGCAAGTAAAGAGGGAAGTGGATGGCGATCCTACGAGAATTTTATCTGAAGATTCAGTTGATAAAAATGATGAAACTTGTTCTTACAAATCCAATTCTTATGAGATAGGAGTGAAGTCTTTCATACTAGGCTCTAGGTGCTTGTTTCAATCCATACAAGTCTTTGTGTAGTCTACATACCATGTTCCTCCTATCTGGATCAATAAACCCTTATGGTTGTTCAATCTATACCTCTTCTTCTAGTATTCTATTTAGGAATGCAGATTTGACATCCATCTGGTATACCTTAAATCCTTTGAATGCAGTATAAGAAAGTAAAATTCTTACTCCTTCCAATCTAGCAATGGGTGCAAAGGTTTCACCATAGTCATTACCTTCTTTTTGTGCATACCCCTTGCATACTAACCTTTCTTTATTCCTTGTGACTTCTCCATTCTCATTCAACTTGTTTCTGAATATCCATTTGGTACCAATGACATTCTTGTCATCTGGTCTTGGTAATAATTTCCATGTTCTATTCTTCTCAATTTCTTCTATTTCTTCATTCATAGCACTGATCTATTCTTCATTTGCAAGTGAATTATTAACAGATGTAGGGTCAAAATCAAAAATTAAACATCTAGTGTTCAATGACTTACTTCTTGTTCTCCTTCCATCTTGCTTGTCTCCTATGATATGGTTCTATGGATGGTGTCTTCTGACATACTTGGAAAGTATTGATTCATCTCTTTGTTCATCATTCTGATCATCATCTTGACCTTCATTCTGATCTCCATCGCTTGGAACATCATTTTGAGGTTTTTCCTAATTTTTGGTATTTGCAGCCTAATGCTAGGGTGCAATGTTTTGTTGCTCGAGAGTGATACACTATTGCTCAGGTAGAGTGTCAGGTTCTTCAATGTAAACAAACCTATTGTAGTCTTCTGGTTCTTTTTTACTTTCCTCATCATTTTTCTCTGCATATTCATCAATTCTAATATTTGCACTTTCAATGATTTTTTTAGAGGACTTGTTAAGACATTTATAAGCCTTTCTCTTGGTAGAATACCCTAGAAAGATACCTTCATCACTTTTGGAGTCAAGATTTCCATTTCTATCATCTTTCAAAATATAAAATTGACTACCAAAAATTTTGAAGTAACTTACATTGGGTGTGTATCCATACCATAGCTCGGACGATGTCTTTTTGGTGTCTTTCTTCAATTGTACTTTGTTTAATGTGTAGACAGTAGTACTTAAAGGTTCCCTCCAAAATGTTTGAGTGATACTTTTCTCTATCATCAGTGTTCTTGCACAATCAATGATGGATCTATTTCTCCTTTCAACAATCCCATTTTGTTGTGGTATTCTTGGTGCAGAAACATGTCTTTTAATTCCATGATCATTGCAAAAGTTAGTGAATTCATCATAAACAAATTCTCCTCATCTATCTGATCTTAAGCATTTTATTTCCTTACCACTTTGTTTTTCTACCATAGCTTTATACCATTTAAACATCTTGAATGCTTCTGATTTTTCTTTTAGGAACATAACTATTATCATTCTAGAATAATCATCAACAAAGAGAATGAAATATCTATCACCATTGTAGCTCTTTGTTCTCATGGGTCCACATAGATCAGTGTGGACTAATTCTAGAATAGCATTATATGTATGGGTTTTTCTCTTGAAACTATACTTTGTCATTTTACCTTTTTGACAATTCTTACACATGATATGCTCATTCTTTGACATGCTCGGTAAGCCTCTTACTTTCCTTTTATTGCTTATCTTAATTATGTTGTCAAAATTCACATGACATAATCTTTTATTCCACAATTATATGTCTTCATTTCTAGCCATTAAACAAGTAGTTTTTATATCATTAAGATAGAATAGGTTACCTTTTATTTGTTCACCAGTTCTGATCAACCTTCCTGATTCATTGAAGATCTTTGCCTTTTTTTTCTCAAATGCTACTCGGTGACCTGTGTTATTCAGTTGTGAAACACTCAATAGATTATAGTTAAGTCCTTTTACCCAGTATGCATTTTCACATTTTATCAGGTTGTTCAACATTATTTTTCCTTTACCTTCAACTGGACAAGGTGTGTCATTACCCGTTCTTACTGAGCCACCATTATAGTACTCAAAAGTCTCAAACTTTTTTTTATCACCGGTCATGTGGTGAGTGCATCCACTATCTATAATCCATACATTTTTCTTACTAACTTTAGATATGAGTGCAATCTCTATATACCTTTCTTCTTCATCTAAATCATCCTTCATGGCCATGAATACCATCTCAATGTCTTCATCAAATTTAGTGTCAGTATCTCTGTCTCTATTCTCATCTAGGTAACAAGATTTCTTCCATTTGTCCTTGTAGTCCCGGGTATCTCTTATGTCAGATTTCCAGTTACTTCAGTAATCTTTGTTGTCACTTCTATCAAACTTATTTTCATATGATCTGTCATCTTTTCTTTTGTTAGGACATCTAGCAACAAAGTGTCCAATCTCTTTACAATTAAAACATGCAAGTGGTAATTTACCTTTGTATCTACCTTTGTCTCTCTGCAATATTCTATCCATTAGTGCTTCAATCTCATCAAGATATTGGTCATCACTATCACTTTCACTATCATTTCTCATAGTGTGTTTATGACTTGACGTACTTATTTTCAAAGAATATTTGAATGTAGACTCAATAGATAGTAAGACACTATTATCAAAGTTATTCATCTCAAATGAAATCAGTCTACCAACCAAACTATCTAGAGTGGCATTATTGTTTGCTACTGCTCTCATTTCTTGTATAGAAGATACTCTAATAGTATATACAGGCACTAAGGTTCTTAGGATTTTACTTACCCCTGTTTCTTCTTCAAGTATGCCTCCAACTCCTCGGATAGCATTGACTACCTCTTTTATTCTGCAGTTGTACTGAGCGATATTTTCTCCTTCTCTCATTCTTAGTTCATCAAATTTACCTCTTAGAATTTATGCCTTAGCTCTTAGTACATTAGCAGCTCCTCCATGTACCAGCTTCAATTTGTCCCACATTTTCTTTGTAGAGGTGTAGGTTTTGACATCTTCAAATTCAACATCGAAGAGTGAGGAAGCAAGTTCTATCATCATAGAATTATGCTCGTGATTTTCTCTTAATTGCTCAAGTGTGTGAGGTCCAATAGGCAACACATATTCAGTATCCAAGTATTGAGTAACATCATTTTCAATACCTGATAGGTGGATTCTTATCCTGCTTTGCCATGATGCAAAGATGTCCTTGTTCAACTTGGGCACATCTCATTTTCTCATCTTGTGATCTTTTGCTTAGGTATTGAAACCTTCCTTCTAAGAACACAAGCTATGATACCAATCATTTGAATAACTGAGAGGGGGGGGGTGAATCAGTAGCCTCAAAAATATTCCAATAAATTAACCAAAAAACTTATTACCACAATTATAATCCTCTAGTTATCTTCATCCCTACAAGATGAATTCCTTGAAATAATCATATCAAATAACTACTGCTCGGAGATCACTGTTAAACCTTATTCTTACTATTTACCTATTAGCAGTCTTTCATTTACCGAAATGTAGTAAATTATTTAGTGTATACTAATCAATCCATATTAGTTATGTGTAATGCAAAACACTAAAGTAATGACTCCTAAACACATTGACACATGGATTTTCAACCTGGAAACCCTATTAAGGGAAAAACCACTCAGGATCGGTAACACAAAATTTTCACTCTTATGAAGTGAGCTCGGTGAAGAGTCAACCCTGTTAAAGGTTACAAACACGCTGTTAGGTGTGACCTTGTTAGAGGATTTAAATAGAATAGTTTGTCACTTGATATCTGGTATCTCTACGCTACCTTTATGACCAAACCCTATGTAGTTTTTCACTTGGTATCTGGCATCTCTATGCTATCTTCATGGTCAGACCTTTTGATACTCCTTAGGATATATCTCAATATATAAAGGATTGTTAAGTCCTGATCGGTTAAGAGACTTTCTAATCCAATGGTTAAATTGAAACAGTAAATGATATGTTCACATATACAACTATACTTTGTAGATTTTCAGATCTATTGTAAGCTCATGATACCTTTCTGATCAATTTATCTTTTCAATACCTTTGCTCCACTTCTTTTTGCTCGGTGATGTTGTGCTTCTCTATTGCTTGGTGTCCACAGAAATATATCTCTATTCTTTAGCTTGATTGATTAGGACTGTATGAAGTCTTCCTTCACCAGTATCTCCTTCAGCATCCTCTTCTCTATTCACCCCTAATACACAATGAATTATCTTGTCTCTTTATAGACATGATTTCACCATTTCTAAGTTCTTGACTTTCTTGTTCTTTGCATGATCCGCAATTCTATCCAATGTTGCTTTAAAACTATACTTCAGTTTTATCCCGTAGATTTCTCTTAGACAACTGGAATAAACTAGTTTTAAATATTTCTCTTATCTCTAGATTTTAACTTGTCGATGAAAACAATATTATCAACCAGTTAACTCCTTTATCTCTTTCCAGCTAAGGCTTTTGTCATTTCTGAACTTTATTTCTTTTCGGTGTTTAACTCTTTGTTATCTTTGGTTAACACTTCAGTTCTCCTCGGGCATCTTCGTTGGGGTTGTCTGTCCATTGGGGTTGCCTATCCATCGGGTTATACTATGATTCTGCTCAGTGTTAATGCTTGTGATTTTTCTTGTCAGTGATTCTTGCTTGGGTTACTGTCTCGGGTATCACTGTGACTTTCCTCTCAGGTTTCTCTATCTATTGGGGTGCACTGTCTGTTGATGTTTTTAGTCACTTAGTGCATACTAAACTTTTATGCATTACTGATAGCATAACCTTTATCTCTCTAGTTCTCTAAATTCTTTGACACTTTCTATATAACCAGTCATATTATATCAATTTGACATCAATGAGAATACAATCCATTAATTGATTTAATGTCTTGCATTAACTTTCTGTAGCTTGGTGATCATCAACTTAACATCTGCAAACATTCAATCAGTTATAGTTCATCAATTGAAAGATGATGTTGATCCTTCTAATAAAATTTATCTCTCTCATAAAATATATTTTGGTGCAAGAGATAAGTACTTTATCCTAATTTCCTTCCTATCCCTTCCCTTTTAGGGATCAACCTCTGGTGACTCATGATGATTCCTCTCCTAAAGTATGATTTATTCATAAATATGTTCCTACCCTTAATGATTCTTGTATTTGGGATGACTCTTGGATAAGGATATTGATTAATCTCTCCCACATAAAGATATCTTGATTCACGATTATTCTTCTCCTAAAGTGTGCTTTAATCATCTAGATATTTCTTCCCTTGATGATTCTCCTATTTGGGATGAACCCTTGTACAATAACATTGATTATTATCTTCCTTATAAAGAAACCTTCATAAAAAAATATGGTATAATGTTTTACATTTATTATACTCTCTCTAGAGATAATATATTCAAATATGATGGTGAGCCTTCTCCTAAAACTTCCCCCCCTTGCGAGGATATTTTAGAAAAAGAGGAGGACATTATAAATACTTTTCTTAATATCACATTACCTTCATTTGACACTCCTAGACATGGAGAATTAAAGGATGTTCCTGCTCCCTATTATAAGACCATCTTGGAAGAAAAGGATCATATCATTCCTAATTTCCTTAATTATCTCCCTTCTAGTGATGAACCCATGAACAGTAAAGAGCTTGATCAAGTCAATGTTAGTGTTCATGCTCAACCTATGGTAGCCAGCAAGCCTATGATAACTGTCAAAGGATGCACTCAATCAAATTCATTCCAAACACCTAACAAACCTATGGTTACTATTAAGGGTTATCCTTGGAATTCTTCTCAAACTTTCACTACACACATCATTATAGTTAAATGATATAATCAACAAAGATATTTTGAAACTCCAAATAAGCTAATTATCATTATGAAAGGAAAATCTAGGAGTCCTTTGGAGTTTATTAGGGAATATCATGTGGTTTCTCACACTATCACACAAGAATCAATCATCAACCTACTAATTCAGTTGTCCCTACTTCTCTCCCACCTTCTCAACCCATGCTTCCTCCTCCACCCCGTCTTCCTCCAAATCTCTGAAAGGAGTATGACTTAATAGCACAAATTGCTAATACATGTGCCAATATTTCTCTTTGGGGGCTTCTTCAAACTTCTCCTACATATCATGAAGCCTTGCAAAAAGCTTTAATCACTCTACCAACTCTACCACCTAATCATGACAACATTGATTCATTTTTGCAATGCATGTGTGCTACTCCTATCCCATGTCAAATTGTGTTTACTCAAGATGATTTACCTCCTAAGAAGTCAAGATAGATAGGATAACCATATTGTAGACATCCTTATCAATAGTAATCCCATTCCTCAGACCTTAGTTAATAATGGGTCTGGGCTAAATTTTTTTACCATTAACATGTTGCATGAAATCGAGATGATCTTTCAACTATAATACCTTATTATATTCCTATATTAGGCTTTGACAATGTTTCTAAACAATCCTTGGGTGTTATCACTTTGCCTATCTAGGTTGGTCCTATTATTTTACCCATACCTATTAATTTCATGCTTGGTCCCCTTAGCTATAATATTCTCTTAGGGAGGCCATGGTTACATGGCATTCATTTTGTTCCTTCAACTCTTCATCGCAAGGTTAAGTTCATATACAATAACGCAATGCACACACTTCTTGTTGGTGATATACCTAATAATTACTTATAAACTAAATCTAATTCTTTTTCTATCCCTACAAAATTTAAATGCAACAAATCTCCTGCAAAATAAATGTCTTCTCCTACAAGTTCCCTTTTAGATGATGATTGGGAGTCATTAGACTTTACGCCATATTTTGTGGGTGAATAAAAACTTCTTAATGACAACACAAGATATTTTGGGTAACCTAGTGTGTCATTAATTTAACCTGATTCTCAGAAAAATTCAACTCATAATTTCAAACATGGTTTAGGATGTATGCAACAAAGAGTTGATAATAGTGAGAAATATATTGAAGCATTTGGTTTTGAGTCTCCTTCTTTATCCACATCCTCTCCTTTATCTATAGTTACCTTTAATCAGTAAGTCATTTTTCCTAATCTTCTTCATGCTAAGGTGATTACTAGGCCTAAATGAAAAAAGAAGCGTAGTCAAAATATTATAAATCTTCCTTTCTACATGTATCACCGATATCATGACCACTCTACTAATAAATATCAAGCCTTACATTAAAAAATTCAACAAGTGATTGATAATGATTTTATTCACAATGAGTTATTTTTCACTATTGATTCCTTTAAATAACATCTAAGTCCCTATTATGTTACTCCATACTATGTAACATTGTTATCCTATTCCTTGGGCACTCATTCTTATGCATGGTGTGATCATACTTTGTGAGCAGCATAATAGGTCATCTTTATCCTTGTATCCACACTTGGGGGAAAGGGTATTATATCATTCTCTCTTATCCTCTTCAAGAATCCAATTTTCCCTTGATTAAGCGATATATTTTAATCATGTGACAACCAATATTACATAGAAATATTGGTTTACATTAAGGATTTGCATCCTTGATCATAGCATTTTTCATTGTTCGCCATTGGGTTTTCATGGTAAATAAATCCTTTACCTTGGAGACTAATAGTGTGTTATCCTTCACAAAGATCCCTTTTACACTTCTTGAATGGTATCTCTTTGCATTCACCCCTTCCATGGACTCATAGGAGTTGTGAACTCTTTGGTTTAGACTGTGTGTTGCTTGTGGATATTGTCTTGGTGTTAAAACTTCTCTATCCTTGTTCATAATTTCCTTAAGATTCCAAAATAGTACTTATTTTTTCCATCTTAAGGGAGGGCATACATAGCCTCTTTATTTCATATATCTTGTTCACTTTAAGCATGATAGAGAGAGTACACTATCATAACATAATTTTCTAGGGCCAGACACTCTCCTTTTCATATATTCAAGATTGGTTGAGTAGCATAATAAAATTTTCTAGACCATTTGACCTATCCTTTTTATCAATTTACCAGTGTAACACAACTCGATAGACCATCAACTCTTGGTCCTTAGACTGACCACAGATATTTGGTCCCTTGTCTAACCACACACATTTAGTCCTTTGACTAACCACACATATTCATTCCTTTGACTGACCACCTCCTCCTCTCTTTGATGGGTGGAACTGGAATAACATATTTTTCTACACTATTTCCTACTTCTCTCTCTCTCTTTCATCTATCTCTCATGGAACATCTACTACAACTCAATTTTCCTAGTCTGTGTCATCGATGATTGTCTTGATCTCTCCTCCATGGTTCCATAGCATAACACACTTTTGTATTAAATTGGATCATGGAGTCTTATCTTATCTTTGATGTATGCTCTTTTTATTTTCTGGTGACCTCTTGTGCTCTTGAAATAGCTTTCTGAGTATGATATTAGTGTTAGAGATATTTTCTCTAGTAATTTCTCTTCAAATAGTTGACTTGGAATCTTACTAATCTCTAGGAATTTTTTGTTATTTTTGTATCCTTGTATATGGACATGAGTGAGTTAAGATCCTTGGTTTGGGAGCTTATGTCCTTAAAATTTGTGATGTCTTGTCTCCTTACAATTTGCCAACTCTCTCTCTCTCTCTCTCTCTCTCTCTCTCTCTCTCTCTCTCTCTCTCTCTCTCTCTCTCTNTGCCATCTCTCTCTCTCTCTCTCTCTCTCTCTCTCTCTCTCTCTCTCTCTCTCTCTCTCTCTCTCTCTCAAGTGGAGACTAAATATACCATCCTAAAAAGTAATCACCCTTATTAGGTGCTCATTTTTAGCCTCATTTTAGCATCTATGGGTTCCCACATTGGTTCCATGGCCTTCTAGGTCTTTTGCATCCTTCAAATCAACATTGTTTGTTAAAAACTCAAATGGCTCTAACTTATATGCATGATTTCCTATTTTTCATCCTATCACATAATTTATTTCCCTACTAGGTCCTTTTACATGCATTTTATATCTTGGGAGTTGCCCTAATTTCCCAAAAAAATAAGGCTTTCAGATCTCCCTCTTGGCACACAACCCTAGGTCCTAGGCTATCTTTAAAAAAGTCTTCCTAGAAATTTTAAACATAGGTTGGCCTTTTCCTAGGTCTTTTTCATTTAGTGGGGTTCAAGCCCGATGTGGGGTTGTTTCTCATAGTTTCTTAATTGGGGTCGGCCTTGCAAAATTTGAGCCCCAAAATGTGTATAAAAGGAAGCCTCTTCCTCTCAATTGTTCATCACACTATTGTGTAATCTATCCACATCAACAAGAAATTTATTGTGCATTCAAGAGATCCAAGTTCAAGAAAGCATTCATTTGAAGGCATCCATTATCAAGCATTCAATCCTATCAAGAATTCAAGTGCAAGGAAGCAATCAAGCATTTCAAGTCTTCAATCCATAATTTACATCGAGCATTCAAGGCATCCCCTTCCATAGATCTATCTCTTTCCTCATTGGAGGTCAAGTAAAGGAGTTTTCAATTAAGGTAGGAGATCTACATTCATCCATCAAGTCTTCTTCTTCTTTTTCTTCCTCAATAAAAAATTGTGGCAAATTACAACATTCAAAATTCAAGGGTTTGGTTGCATGATTTCCAATAGGTTTTTTTTTATTCCAAGATATTGCATCAATACTTGTGATCATCTTCAAAGAGGCATTGCATCATTGAGATATAAGGTGTTTTATGTTTCATATTTATCTCTCATTTAATCTTTCCTTGTACAACTTCAATTCAATTTCAAGGTTAATTCCTATACAGGGGCTTGACCAAGGCAAACCCCTTTCCACAACAATTTCCCCTTATTTCTTTAGTGCATGAAAATGTGGCATAGTCTCGGATCCACATTTTTAGAGTTACAGAGCTAGTGAATGATCCTCTATAGAATTCATCAGATTTTGAGTCTCCAGGACAAGGACAAATTTATTGGACAAGGCCGACTTGATTTGGTATTGTCCTAGGAATCTACAAATTTCACAGTCGGAAGATACAAGTGCCAGTGTTCCAGATCCAAAACAATTTCTGATTCCTACAGTTCTATGACAGTCATTTCCATTTTTGAAGTTTGTTCCTCCTCTAGCTTCAAGGTAAGTTCATTCTTATCCTTTTCATTGTGTATTTACTTTTATGCATCAGATATGATATCATAATTTTATAGTGGGTAAGTGCACAAAGATGGGGGACCAAAAAGGGGGTATAAGATGCCACTTTTTTTCTAAAATCAGAAAACTCTAAACTTCAACGAGAAATTGAGGATAGTTACACTCAAAACTTTAAAATGTGAAAAAAACAAGAGTTTTGCTACTCTGAATCTAGTTTCTAAACTACTAATTTATTTTAGAAATGGTGGAGATTAAATCCCTCAAAAAGGGGGAGCACAAAAAGTGGTCCTATTTTTTGTGAAAAAACATAACATAGTGTCTGGTGTTCTCCCCCTAAAATGTTAACTTTTTTTTAAAAAAAATTAATCCCTCTAGTGAGAAATTAGCTAACACCACCTAGTTTATCTCAGATTTTTCTACTATTTTTTGATGAAAGTGTGACTTTTTGCCATTTTCCGAAGTGGACACATCCTAAAAATGTGAAATTTTTGTGTGCTCCCCCTAGAAATCATTGAAAACTAATTGAAAATCAAAAATTATTATTTTAAAAGTGTGTAGAATGGAGTCTAGTTTCTGAAAATGTAATTTTTATCAAAATTCGATGAACGAGCCAAAATCTAAGCCCAAATGAATACACGTTGGTTTTTGACAAAAATCAGAATTACTTAGAAAATAAATTAGAGATGAAATGCTTAACATAATGATAATTCAAAATAAATTACATGGCTAGATAGCTATCAGAGAAATATACAATATCATTTCGTCTGATTTTATCGTTATTGAACCACGTGCAAACCTGACAGGGAGCACATAAGAAAAAATGTTATTTTTTTGTAAGTTTTCTGGAAAACATGTCTCAGACCTGTTTGAATCCTCCAAGCCTTTGGGTTGGAACTCCAAGGAAAATCCATTCCTTAGGCTTGGTAAAATTCAATGTCATTAAAAGGGCGCATGCCCTATATTAGACACAAAATAGCAAAATGAGAGAGAGAGAGAGAGAGAGAGAGAGAGAGAGAGAGAGAGAGAGAGAGAGAGAGGCTAAA
>MU224404.1:1760842-1771048 GCA_018584345.1 Thuja plicata | reverse complement strand
CTTACACACTCAATTTGGTGCTTCTAAAATGAATCCTAATTAGTCTTGGATGAACAAAAAACTACATTTTCATTTAGATTAATCATTTATTTGCATTATCATAGCTTTTAAAATCCTTCATTTAGGTATTCGATGTAGTCACTGAGCTTGCAATGACCTGAGAGCAAGCTCATACTCCTGCCTTCTAGAAGGCAACAGGTCAATTCTTTCATACATGCAGGATGAATGAACCCATATTCATTCCTGTATACAACTAAAGAGCAATGACCATGTTGAAGTGTTCTACTAAGTAGAGGCCACTTTTAGCACGCACATTTTTGGCGCCCATCGTGGGGCAAAAAAATCAATTTTCTGGCCTCATTATAAACTTTGGTTTTAATTTTCTTTTCTATTCACTTTGAGTCAAATCTGACTCCGTCGTTGCATCTGAAACATCATTTTGGTTAAAAATGACTATAAACACGCCTATGCTTGCCCAAAATTGAATCTGTGGCAAAAAAATTTGCCCGAACAGGGTGTACGACCTCGGCATGCAAATCGAGGCGTGTGTCTATTGTAAGAAATCAAGACATTTTGTTTTGTAGATTTATTGCACACTTATCCAGGCATTTTTTTTTGCAAATTTTTGGTGAAAATTTTTATTTGGCCCCAAATTCCACTATCTTCGTTTTACTCATGACGGAAGGACAAATCTGATCATCAAACCAAACCAGCAAGCCTTTGCTTTATATTGCTTTTGGCGGGTTTTGTTTAAACACAACAAAGTATTTGTTTATGGGGGATTAGAAACCCCACACTCACCACCACTTATCTCCAAATCGCTATGCCACTGCTTCCTCATTGTTTCTTCCCTTTCACCTCTGCGGCCAACACTCCATCTACCCCGCATCCCACTCACCTCCCTCCACCAAACCCCACACACAACTTCCACTTCCTTCGCAGCTCACATTGCTTCCATTTCTGCCCCCACCCGACACTTTATCTTGTCCCCACTTCTTCCTCCCTTCTCCCACTGCGCTACCCTCCCTCCTCCCCATGCGCAGCAGCCTCTGCTCCCATCTACACCTCACGCTGCTCCCCAAAAACCTCCACCTAGCCTCCTCTACATAGCCACCCAGCTTTGCCTAACCTCAGCCTCACCCTTCCTTTCTTCCTGCACATGCTGTAAACTCCTCACTCCACCTGCACTTCTTTCCTCCCACATCCTGCACAGTACTTCCAACGCAAAACCCCTTCTCTACCTCCACGCTACAAACTGCCTCCTCTCAACCTAGCACCCTCCCAAACCTTTGCTTACCCTCCTCTGCCACCATCAACCACAGCCCATTCTCCTTCTCTGCACAACATAAGCCCATCTCTCTTCCAACTCGCTGCCCGCTACCTTCTAAGATATCATGTTGATACGAATAATAAACAAGAAAAGAAATCTCAAAGTATAATCTCAAAGTAAGATGAATATGAGATATAACCAAACATATTCCATTTTCCACTCCATGCGATTGGGATAACCCTGACTGCTCACACAGATAACCTGGCCCGTTATTTTGCTGCCTATGCTTCCACCTTTGTGTGCTTGTTCTCACAGCTGTGAGTTACATTCTTTTGAATGTTTCTAAAACTTTTTTTTTGGTGACAAATCAACTTCCTCCAAATAATGTTAGGGATTCAAACATTTTGAGAGATTCCTTACAAAATCCATTTTTTGCATACACTACAATCATTTCAGTTCAATTCTTTGAGGCAACATCTCTTAAGGCATTCTGTCAAGCAATAACTTGCATTGTTGGGATATTGGCTTTTTCTGATAGCCTTTTAACCATCATTTTGTAGCGATATTGGATTTTTGTGATATATTTTTTACTGTCAATTTTAACATAGCAATCAGATGACGTCATCAAAATTTTAAATTGCTTACCCCTCTTCATTGAGCGTTTTGAATTTGGAGGCTAATTTAAAATCATCATAACTTGCTCATCTAGAGACCTTTTTCAGAGCATTTTTTTTTTATTGGGGGTATATTTTCGCAAAGATTGCGGTGGTGGTGTTATTTTCTATTTTTACTCTCTGGATTTCTCACAATTCACTATTTTTTATGACTGTGCCTGGCTAATCCTCATTTTTGCAGCTTCCAGAGCCTCGTACGGGCTCATACAATCACCTTTTTCAGTGATTTTTTTTTTGAAACCGCATGATTTTCTATCTACTCTCTGAATATGCACTTTGTTTTATGATTTGATGATTTTGATAATGTGGACTAATCTTTGGCTTGGTTTTTTATGATCTTATATTTTTCATACAGCCTAATGGTGGTTTGCAGAACGTTACTCAAGAAGAATAAAAATCAAACTACTCATGAATTTGTTTTGCAGGTTGCCTTTGATCGATAGAACGCAAAACAGTGTGCTTGCATCTTGTTTTTTATTTCTTAAAATAGGAACCCACATGCAGGACTTATTAAAATGAACATTTGTTTGTTGTTTTAGGAATGACAATGATGTCAGGAAAATATGCTCTCGCCCTTTTGGGATGATCAAAAATCTAGAAACATTATTTTCATTCTCTCATTCTGCTTGAAGTGTCTTTTAGTTTTGTAAATCCTAGGAATTGCATGGATGTATCCTCTCCCCTCGCCTTCGTGGATCTTGGGTGAAAGAGAAATCCATACAAATCCTTTAGCGTGGCTACCTCCCGAGTGCTTTAACAAAGCCGATGAGAGTGGATTGCCCAACCGGTAACAGGCTAAAGCCAAGCCCTTCCGAACCGGTATATAAAAAATGTCATTGTGATTAATTTCACAGTGAACATGTGTTGAATGCGTTATACCAGGAAGAAGATCTCCCTCAGTACCCTTATGGTGTGTTAAAACCTACAGAACATAACTTCTATAGGCTCGGAGGCCTCCATAACGGAGCTAATCTGCCTCAAGTATAACCACCTGAACGGATGTCCTAACTACAAACTTTGTTCTAGTATCCAAAATCCCTCTATCTGTTGACGTGGAAGGTCAGAGACTGACTAAGACATCCCACACTTTCACAGCTCTTAGTAGAGACAACAGTCCCTTGGGAAGTGATTACCCTTGGGATTTGAAGCTTGGTGTGCCTAAGAAGTGAGTGCACATGTAAGGAGGAGCCCGTGCCTCCAAGCTTCTAGGTTGTCCGCTATGAGTAGACGTGGCTGAACTTTGGTTCAAGTGGGAACTCAATAGATATTGCCTTGGCTATCCTAGGACTGTGGTGTGTCTGTTATTTTATTCTTACAACAAACAATCTTCTTGATGTGTCTGGTGTGAGTGTTCACCTGCAACAACAACAACTACAACGATCAAACAATTTGGAAACTGTACACTTTTGGTACTTGTCTATCATATCTCATCTAAAACATCAAATCAAACATCAAAGTGATCAACGATTCAAAATTTTCACTTCTAGGTGTTAGCTATCAAATCTTGTCCGATTTTCTGCATCTGATATCAAACCCTAGAAATCTATCAACTTGCTATCTGAACTGCTCTTCTATTGGGAAAGTTTTGTCTAAATTTTCACCAAATCTGTGTTCTCATCAACATCATCTACTAGTCTATCTTTGACTTCCATCTATTGACAGTCTAACTCGTTGTTGTTTTGAAATCTGATTTTGTTGTGCTAGTCCAAGTGACTTGTTACTTTTATCATCTTTGTCTGCGTTGTCCTTATCCTGATTTGCGAGAGTGGGTTCATTAACCTTGACTCAAGACCGGAGTCATTGCTTCTCCTTTTCAGTTGGACTTTATCTCCTTTGTCCTTTGGTCTTGGACTTAATCAGCACTTTAGATATCACTTCAGCACCTTATAGTCAATCAATCGATTCGTCACACCTCCTCTTCAATCTTCTAAGCAAGCGCATCAACCCAATCTTACAATGTCTAAAAGAAAATGGGCAAAACGTTATGGTCCTAACAATGCGCAAGAAGAGATCCTTATGGTAGCTTTATCAAAACAACTTCAAACTATGCAATATGAAATCCAAAAATTAAAGGGAGAAAAGGATACACCATCCAACAAATCCTCATCAAGCTCAATCTATCCTTTTCTATTTGATCATTATCAAGTGAGTGGCTCCAAAGCCCCAAAAGCTACTGAAAACACCATGAAGTCTTCCTCCAAAGGGATTAGTAACATCATGAAAGAAAAACCTTGGGTTAAATGCACAAGAGACTTCACTCCTCTGGGGAAATCTTATGAATCTATATTAGAATAACTTCTTGATAATGATCTCATCACATTACCTCAAGCCACATCACGTGGGCAAAGATTCTTGAGTAACTATTGTGCATATCATCAACATAATGAGCATAAAACTTCATCTTGCATGGAGTTGAAACATAAAATCCAAGATCTCATAGATGATGGTATAATTGAAGTTGAAAATCCTAATGATTCATCTAATCTCAAGCATGATCAATATCAAGAATCCATGTCTAGCAATGGTTCACAGATCACATCTACTTCTTCTAGCATTCCTCCATCTCCTAAATCTTCAAAACCAGCCACACCATCTCCATCAAGAACTGAACTTAATGATGACTATGTCTACCCTCAGGGACTACCTCTAAAAGAGATCCAAGCTAATCTACATATGACTACAAGTCCTTCTCAAGCTTCAAAGATCATCGACCCAAAGCTTCCATATGCTTCAACGCTTATCATGCCTATTCCAAATGACTGTCCATTAGCATGTCAAGATTCCTTCATTCATATCAAAACTCCTACCTCATCCTTAGAGGTGGCTCCATGTCAAGAGACCAATCCACAGTGTGAAGAAACTAATATCAGTCATGATCAAGATCAAGCTACCATCCATCCTTATCCAATAGTTGACCAAAGTCACATATCTCAAGAGTCTCATGATGATTTCATCATCCCATTCCATTTCTTCCAAGAAGAAACTCTTACATGTCCTATATCTTATCCATCTCCCAAACAAGATCAAGATATCCTTTCTAGAATCTCTAACGGGCCTATTAAAAATCAAGAGAAAGGTACCCTTTGTCCACCATCTAATGATCCTTGTCAAAATTAGAGCATCCCATCATCTCCTTTTCATGCTCCTCCATATCCACCTCAAGAAACCATCATTCCTCAAAATCCCTTGCATAAAAATAAATCCCCTCAAGCTTCAGTTTCTCCTATCAAAACTACTCATGCTCCTATTGATATGAAGATGAATTCAAAAGAGAAGAGCCTTGGTCATGCAGCTCACTCTAAAGATGTTGATATCCCTTCCACACCTTATATCCCTCCATTCAATGTAAGAATCATCCTTCACTATCCTCCAAATCCATCCTTGGTCCTTATATCCCAAAGCTAAAACAATCAAACCTTCCATCTATATTGGGTCCTTATGTCCCTCCATCCACCATGCCTACCAATACTAGCTTATCATCCACTTACCCTATCTCCTATCAAGATCAACAAAGACATACATCCTTGAAATCTCCTTATCAACCCATCCATATGAACCAGTCATATCAGCCCTATCCATCCACAATTCCCAAGTCTTTTGGAAGTAATTTGGATGTACAATGAAAAAATCAGAAATACAAGAATCCACTTACATATAAAAATCACTATGTCCCATCTAATTGACATGTGACTACAAAGAGACCACAAAGGTCCACTGAGAAAAGAACAAAATCAAAGCAAATATGGGTTCCTAAATCCATCATGGAAGAATTGCATTCTAAATCCAAGCAAAGAATAACATCAAAGAAAGTATGGGTTCCTAAATCCATCATGGAAGAATTGCGTTCTAAATCATCCAAAAGCAAATGAAAATTAAAAGCTATGTGGATTCCTCAGTCTCTTCTAAAGGACTTAGATACAAAAATAAAATCAAAATCTATGTGGATTCCCAAGTCTCTCTTAAAAGGTTTGAACAAAAAGGAAAAGTCAGACTTGGCATCCAGGCTTCCAAAGTCTTCCACTTCATCTCCATCTAAATGTATCCCATCTTCTAACTCTATTTGGGGTCCTCGTGTTCCAAAATCAATTACCTTGAATACTTCATCCATCTTGGGTCCTCATATACCAAGATCCATATCCACTCATACATCAAAGCCTCAAACTATTCCATCCACTTTTCCTCCATTTGTCCACTACCCTTCAAGGGGTGTGTCGATGTTGATCTTATCACCATATCCTTCCATCCCTCTTATCCAATCCATCACATAAATCATTGGCTACTATCTTCCTTATCCTCTATATCATTATTTTCTACCATCACCCTATCAACATCTTTGAGCATACTTTCAGTGGCCTTGGGCTATCATAGCATATATTTCAAAGGAACACTATCTAAAGAGCACGAAGCTATAGTTCCTCCATAAAATCAAAAGTATGAAAAAAAGAAAAAAAAGAAAAAAAAAAAAGTGCCTTGGTGAAAACCTGGTAAACAGGTGCCTTGGTAGCAAAAGTAAAGATAAATCAATCTGTCCTATGGTGAAAACCACTTCTTGTGGCACCTTGGATAAGTACCATGATGAAAACCTGGCAAACAAGTGTCATGCGTAATTCCTCATACTTGCACTCTTCAATTGGGGGAAAGTTCCTTCCATGTCATCCCATCCATCATATCTTACATTGAGCAAGTCCGTGAACATCCATGTTCCTTTTGATGATCTTGACAAGGTTGAGCCTATCCATGGCACCCTATTATGATCTTGCTTATCCCAAGCCTAATATTTCCTATCTCTACGCATTCCTGCCAAATCCTAAGGCATCCACTCATAGCTTTCATCACCCTTTATCCTAATCATAGCTATATCCTATCCTAATGACCTCTTGGTCTTGATCTAAATGAAGAACAAAAAAATGTAAAACTATTTCTTAGAAGTCTCTTGACATGTGCATTCTTTTGGACCGCATGCTTTTCATGACATCAGGTCATTATCCTATATGCTATCCAACACCGCTCCATGAGCCTACATTGCTATATTCTTTTTTTCCCTAGCTTGGGTAATCTTGAGGAGACTGTCTTTGAGGGTCGCATTCACCCTCTTCATCCATCATTGTCTATTCTCCTCATCCATCAACTTTCTAATCCATCTATAATGACCTCTACCTTGCTAGACATTGGGGGAAAACCAATGTGATCTTGCTTGAGAATGGTTAATCTCTAAAAATCTAAAAAGTGAAAATGTCCTGAAAAAAACCTAAAAATTGGAAAAAGTCCTTAAAAAATGATCATCTTGGTGAAAACCTAGCAATAGGTGCCTTGATGTATCAATCAAAAAAATCAAAAAATGGAAAAATACAAAAAAATTGAAAAATTGAAAAAAAAGGATGGCGACAGAGGCATGCTTACTAGGTTTTCATTGATCACCTCAATCAATCAAGACCCTATCACTTGGGGCATCTCCACTTCATCACATCACATCAAGTTGAGATTATCATAATCAAAAGAAACACAATCAATTCTCTTATACATTGATGGATACACTCTAAACCAAACAAATCGGTCTTAGACAAGCTATTCATTATCGAAACTAGGCACATTGATCAAATTGGCTTCATCGCTTCAAATCAAGTCAATTGCTACTTAATAACATCTCTACCAAGTAGGTGCAAACTTGGTAAACAGGCGCCTCTTGTACTCAGTTCTCAATCTATCAATGCTCAATCTTGGCATCCATCCTTTGCTTCAGTTTGTACATATCTTTCAGTCACTTTCGTGACACTCGAGTTCTTCTGAGAACCCTCCTGTCTTGAAACCGATCTAGAATCATAACCTGGGGGCAATCAAATCGGATTTGTCCTCGCACATGAGTCAAGTCAGTTATCATCATTTGCTGCTTGGGGTATGGGTCCCCAATTTGATCACATCTTTGGTTTACACCAGAGTCAATAATCTTGTCATTTCTAAAGGACAACTCGCTACTGACGCAAATAGGTGTTTCTCAACACCACAATCAACAATGTTTCTTAGCACTATCTTTGGACGCATCTGTGTTTCTTAACACACATTGGATATCACAAACGTAAACAAAAGATCGATAGCAATCAAACACAAAGCACTCACAAGCACAATGGTGTTTCTCAACACCCTATACCTATACACATCTGAAAACATTGAAACTGGCTAAAGTATGCTAAACTTCTATTTGTATGTTGTCTGTTTTCATTGATTTCATTAATCTTTTCTTTGTCTACTACTTGTTGGTGTTGTCCCAATGATCCAACAATGTCAAATAAACTGGGTGTATGTGATAAGAGCTCCTGCATTAAGGCGGAAAAGCCTCACATCCCTCGATCATCTTTATTTGTACGCCAAGGTGAGGTTGGAACTATCTCCTTGACTATTATTTATCTATTTTTTTACACAAGCGCGCACTCATGGTTATCTTGGCTTTGAATGCCTCGATACTGGTGTACTCTTGCACTATCAAAACTGGAAACAATATTCAGGTCATCTCGGCTTTTGTGCCTTGATGCTTATGTTAGTTTCCTATATCTTATCCAATGAAATTCATATTCATATTCTTATGGTCGTAGTGGAACCAGTAAGGATTGTATCGACTTCGATGTTCCAAAAATGCTCAATGATGAAAATTTTCAATGCTAAAGCTCGGTGACTACACCTTAGGTTGTATTCATGTTAGTCTTGCATCTGCATCTGTATAGTGATGAAATCAGCGTAATAACTTTATCTCTCTCCAATGTGAAGTATCTAAGATTCTAATCGATCAATCTTCTCATCGTCAAGTGGTCATGACACCCCTTGCTAAATCCATTGTCCTAATTTTATTTTCAGGATCGAAATCAAAATCTTAATTTGACCACTTGCACTACTAATGAAAATATCTCATGCTTTTCTTCTCATCAATCCACGTATCTTACTTTTGGTCAATCTCAGTCGATCGGACCTCTCATCAAGTACAAATTTTGTCCTCACCACGTGGGACCTCTTTCTAATCAGATCAGTTTCTTCCTAAATTGTCTAATCAATCGAATGGCTTCTCATCACTGGGGCACCTAGCCATATTTTGATTTCGCTCCTAAGGGGGCAGGATCAGGACATCAACATTCCAGTGATGAAATCTTCAATCGAAACCCCATCGCTTGGGGCATCTTAGCTTCATCGCATCAAATCAAGTTGAGATCATCTTAAATCCAAGGCAACCTAATCAATGGTCTTATACAATGGTGAATACACTTGAAACCAGACAAGATCGGTCTTATACGGGCTATTCATTATTGAAACCAAATACATTGATCAAATTGGCTTCATCACTTCAAATCAAGTCAATTTTCTTACTAACCAAATCTCTTAACGGTAATCAGTTTCATCGCTTCAAATCAAACTACTTATCCATTCAAACCAATCAAAAAGGTTTAAGAGTTATTGACAGATGTTCAGTTTCATCGCTTCAAATCAAACTGAGCATTCTGTTTTATATCTTTTGATCGATCTTCATCCAATCAAGCTCAAAGTCATTCTTCTTCTTCAAAAGAATAGTTTCATCACTTCAAATCAAACTATTCTGGGTCTTCTCGCTAACAGTTCTTTGAATCAATGCGTTGATCGTACATCAATTCAAAGAGGGGCAAATGTAATCACCTAAAAATGGTCACCTAAACCCTAGACCCCCAATCTCAGCAATTAATCAAGAAACCCTAATCTTGATAAAATCTAAGTCCTAAATCAAATAGGCAATTATCAAATTCAAACTGATCTAACCTAAACCCTAGGTCCTAATTATTCATCTTACTTGATTAATTAATTAATTCCTAAAATCACATTACCTTGGGAAATAAACATTATGTTAATTATTTAATTGATATTCTGATATATTAATTAAATAAAAATTACAAAATTGTCAATTAAATCAAAAAGGAATTAAATTAATTATAAAATCATAAATGTGCATTCAAAATCAATTAATTTATTAAAAATGCATATGACATCATCAAATACAGTTAACTGATTTATCAAAATGGAAACAATCCAGTTCCACTCAGTTAACTGATTCTCCACTATTTATCATTTTGGAAACATTTCAATTAACTATGAACTGATTTTGGAAGTTTCCAAAATAACTTATCAGTCAGTTCAGTCAACTGACTCTCTCGACCAATCAAATCACTTGCACATGGATTGTGCTTCTTCAATCAAATCTGAGCCACTCTTTTTGTTCGATCTCGACCGTCGATTCGAGAGAGATTTCTA
>MU224404.1:1721767-1760673 GCA_018584345.1 Thuja plicata | reverse complement strand
AATCTAATCTTAGAGCATATTTCAATTGGTGTTTTAAAATCAATCTTACACACTCAATTTGGTGCTTCTAAAATGAATCCTAATTAGTCTTGGATGAACAACAAACTACATTTGCATTTAGATTAATTATTTATTTGCATTATCATAGCTTTTAAAATCCTTTGTTTAGGTTTTTGGTGTAGTCACTGAGCTTGCAATGACCAAAGAGCAAGCTCATACTCTTGCCTTCTAGAAGGCAACAGGTCGATTCTTTCATATATGCAGGATGAATGAATCCATATTCATTCCTATATACAACTGAAGAGCAATGACCATGTTGAAGTGTTCTGCTAAGTAGAGGCCACTTTTAGCACGCACAAAGTCAACATTTTTCAATGATACTAAAAGAAGTTTGCATTGAACAACCATAAGGAATTAAGTTGTCATATGATCTAGATATTGTTTGAAAACTGAAGAAGACCATGTATGGATTGAAGCAAGCTCCTAGAGCTTGGTATGGGAGACTTGATAAGTATTTAATAGATCAAAACTTATAGAAAGGATCTACTAACAATAATCTCTACTTCAAGGTTGAATCAGAAAAGTTTATAGGGGTTCTAGTTTATGTAGAAAACTTAATATTTGGAGGAAATCATGACATGTGCTAGAAATTTTATGGTGAAATGAGGGATGATTTTGAGATATCCATGATTGGTGAGTTAAATTTCTTCCTTGGATTGCAAGTAAATTAGAACAATGAAGGCATCTTTATTTCTCAGTCAAATTATATCAGAGAGTTGTTGAAAATTTTTGGGTTGGATAATTCCAAATTGATGTGTACTTCTATGACTACCTGATGTAATCTGACAAAATAAGATAAATCCCCGAAGGCATATGAAAGAAAGGAAAAATCAATGATTAAAGGACTATTAAATATGAATTCTACAAAACCAGATATCATGTATGTTATCTGTCTAGCAGCTGGATTCCAACAAGAACCAAGAGAAGCACATGTTTTTCATGTCAAGAGAATCTTTATATATTTGAAAGAAATGGAGGGATTCAAGTTGTGGTATCCCAAAAGATCATATTTTTCCAAAACAACATACACTACTGCATATTGGCAGGTAATATTGATGACAAGAGACTTGTACCATTGGTGGAGCATTTTTCCTTGGCTTCTGGTTAGTTTCTTGGTTAAGTAAGAAGGAGGATTCAATATCATTGTCCACTACAAAAGATTAATACATTTCAATTTCCTAATTCTACACACAATTAATCTGGACTAAACATGCTTTAAAATATATCAGTATAGTATTTGATGAACCAATCCCAATTATGTGTGACAATAGCAGTGCAATAAATATTTCTAGGAATCTGGTACAACACTCCATAACAAAGCACATTTCTATCAAGTACCATTTTTTGAGGGAAAAGGTGTTGGACAGTGAAGTGAAACTCAAGTATGTGCCTACAAAAGACAAAGTTGTTGATTTAGTTATAAACGATTTGTGCAAAGATACTTTTGAGTATCTCTAGGAGAGGTTGGGGCTATTACATGCCTTCCTAGTTCAAACTAAGTATCTTTGGCACTACATTAGTTCATGGTGCTTACTGCACATTCTTGGTTTGGACTAATGTATGGGGCTTCCCCTCAGGGTGAGCAGTGTGTTTCCCATCTTTGTCCATGATGTCAAAGGGGGAGAGAGAATAAAAATTTGATGTGATGAGATTGTGGTTGTCATTGGTGGATGTTGTTATCAATGAAAAAGGGAGCGTTTGTTGAAAGGGGGGGTTTTTTGTTGATGTTGCAAAATTGTGGATTATGCTGCAAAGATGTTGATGTGTCTAGATGGTTGTCATTGATTGCAACGTACTGCTTTGATGGATGGTATTGTGATTATTATTTTGAGGTTTCATTGGTCTAGAGTTTGGTTCTTTGGAAGGATGGTGCTCTAGAAAATGTGTTTCAAAGATGTATTCTGTGATTTTTGTGTTTGACAGTGGTCTGAAATTCTTCAAGTTGTTCCAGATATGGTTTGTGGCATTGTGATTTCGTTGTTTTTTTTTTCTATTTTAGGTCATGTTGATGTGGTCTGGAGGGATAAGTGTCACCGTACTATTTCTTATTGAGATATGGTTATTATGGCATTTGAGTAATGTGTTATTTGGTTGAGGCAATGTGTGTGGTGTGGTCCACTTTTTATTCCTCCCCACCGTGGGAATGTTTAGTCTGGACCTATTTCAAAATTATGTTGGCCGAATTGGTAATTTTTGTGCAGTATATGTAAGAGGTTGTTTGTGATGTATCATGTGTTAAGGTTGATTGAGGAGAATATTTTCCTAATACAATGTAAAAGTTTGGTCAAAGTATGAAGTTGGGTTGTGAGAAGAATGTGTGCATTATTTTTGTTAGACATGGGAGGTAGTGAGCCAAGGCTTTCTTATGGTAGTTTTACTACAGTGGTGGGTTTCCTTTTTCTCTCTTCTTTCTAAGGGCAGTGAGTCCACATGCAATAAGCCACCCTTTGAAAATCACCTTAACCAATGTCACTTTAATCATTATTTTTATTCATGAGAATTAGCTTCTCTGTGGGTTTTCACATCTTGGGTTTTCCACATAAAAATCTAGTATTTATTGTGTGTGTGCTTATTCTTGTTTATTTGATATGGTTGAGTAAATTTAGTATAAACATTTTGATCTGGATTTGTGAAATTGAGAAAATTTTAACTAATTTAACCCCCCTCTAAATTGTTTGGGACATTTAACAACTTTCATTGAGGATTTGGATATTGTTAGGGAGGAGAGTAGGAATTACATTGTCTCTCTTTTAGGGGCTTTCTCTTAGGTGGATGAAGTTGCTCAAAATGTCTTTTTTTGTAAATATTCCTTATTTGATATTGTACGATTATAACAAGATGTTTTTGGCTCCTTTCACTATGGAGGAAATTAAATCCACTAGCCCTCCTTAGGTGGTAAGAAGGTGATAGGCCTAGATGATTTTCATGCTAATTTCTTTTGAGGTTTTCAGAGGTTTGTTGTGGAAGATGTTTGAAATGTCATTGATGAATGTAGGAGTCAGAAGGTCATCATGAACTCTTGGAATCAATTTTTTATTACTCTTGTGTCCAAGAAGAGGGATCCAAAGAGTTTTGATTATTATAAACCTATTTTCCTAGGAAACATTGGATTTTCTAATCAAGGTTATGCATAAGTTTGACTTCTAAGAGGATTGGTATGATTGGGTCCATAGTTTCATCTCTTCCACCTCCTTTTAAATTCTTTTTAGTAGACTTGTCGATTCAGATTTGACGACATGCATGAGCTATGAAAAGGTGACATATTATCCCCATTATTATTTCTCATTCTTATTAAGTCTTTAGGAAGATCAATCAAGTAGGATGCTAGCAAGGGTTCTCTCATGGGCTTGCAAGTTTCAAGACATTTGTAAAATTTTGCCTACCTCCAATTTGTTGGTGACACTCTCCTATTTGGAGAGACTATAGTTAGGGAGGCTAGGAGTTTCAAGAGGCTCTTAACCCTTTATGAGTTATAGAGCATGTAGTACAACACAATGATTGTATGATAAAAATCTCTAATACATTTTTTTCTCAAATAATAGAAGAGTTTTAAAAGTACATATATGATATGATTATTTATGAGGAAAAAGATTAATAGAAAAATAATTTAAGATATTTAAACATTCTTTTAAAATCAAAGCATATAATTAAGCTTTCATAAAACCAATGAAATTTAAAATATTTGAAACGATTCAGTGGATTTTAAATATGAATTGTTTCCTAAATAGTTTGTGACTCTGTGGATTTAGAACTTTGTAGGTCTGGGGAATTGTGCCAGCTTGGTGGAGTATAGTGGATGTAGCTCAACATAGTTTATTGTCCCACAATTTGAGAAAACTATGATTCAAGAGCATCAAGAGGTGATAATTCGGAAACCCAAAAAGTCAGCTTGAAGCTTGATTGAGTTATTGGCTCAAAAACCTTTTCAAAGAGAAACTTTTGAATAATATATGGCTACTATTGATCAACATGCATTTTTTATTGTGTTTTTTGTAATGTAAATCCTAAAAAGTATTAGAATATTAATGTTTAGAATTTATAATAATGACCCATAGATAATTTAGAGTTAGTATCAAAAAATTAAATCATTTTAAAATTTCACCAAAAATTTTAAATATTAAATGAGGATATAATATTTTATAAATATATGTAAATACATGTAAAAATCTAAAATATTGATAATATATTTACATATTAATATTCTTTACACAACAATAATTTAATTTTATAACATTTATACTTTACTTATATTTCAACATTTTTTAAAATTTAATCAACTACTTTTATTTTTCTATTATTGCAAATATGGAAAAAATCACATTAACTTATTCATTCAATTCTCTCTACTAAACTTAAGTATAGGTTCTATGTTAATCAAGTTCTTTTATGCTGCAATAATTTTACTTTTATGCTTTCAACAGAATCACAGCAGAGAAATAAATTCATATTATTATGTTAGATGCTTTGCCACCACTGAACAAGAATCATTAGATGAAATTGATAGCAATTCCATTTCACTTTTTACAAAGCTAAAATGTTCTCTCTTCATCCCGAGACTGCTTGAAAGTTCTACTGATGGAATGTGTGAGACTCTAAAGAGGATTCCAAACTGAATGATTGAGGTGTGTTATCTTTTCAGACCGTTTATTTGTTCAAAAAGCCAGTGGCCAAAGATAATACTTATGAATTCATTTGTGAGTTGAATTATCTTTTCGTATGTTATTTTGATAGAGGGCGCCTCTTTATTTTATGGAAACATATTGTAGATTTGACCATCACATCAAAAATATCTACTGGTGGTAGAAAAGAATTTCATTGTGAATATAGTCACTATGCTAACACATATTAGTGTATATAGATGTCTGTATTTTCTCTTTATATAGTGGATTACAACGATAGTACATCTAAACTTTCTCTTTATATAGAAAAATTCCATCTCTTAAAGTCACTCATGTGTGGAACCTGGTCCAAACACTCTAAGAGTTCGAACTTTAATAGATGAAAATAACAATTTTGAAAAGTGCCATTGAAAATATTTTACAATCAAATAATAAAAAATGTATGTAGAATGCATTGATTGATTAGTTATTGAATGCTAATTTAAATGGATGTGGAATGGATTGATTGGTTATTGAATGTTAGTTTTGTTAAAAGTTTGATAGCTGAAATATGAAGAAAAAAAAAGAAAAAGAGAGAGAGAAAAACACTTTTGCGGTGTTTTTCTTCAGTCCTTCCCTAACTAATTACCTCATAATTTCTGCATTTCTGCTTTGTTTTAGAGTGCAATAAACCTTCAGTAGAAATGACATGGTCCAAACACTCTAAGAGTTCGAACTTTAATAGATGAAAATAACAATTTTGAAAAGTGCCATTGAAAATATTTTACAATCAAATAATAAAAAATGTGTAGAATGCATTGATTGATTAGTTATTGAATGCTAATTTAAATGGATGTGGAATGGATTGATTGGTTATTGAATGTTAGTTTTGTTAAAAGTTTGATAGCTGAAATATGAAGAAAAAAAAAGAAAAAGAGAGAGAGAAAAACACTTTTGCAGTCTTTTTCTTCAGTCCTTCCCTAACTAATTACCTCATAATTTCTGCATTCATGCTTTGTTTTAGAGTGCAATAAACCTTCACTAGCACTGCCATCTGAGAAAGTGACTCTAACGATGCAGATTAAGTCAATAGTTCGATTCTTTCCCATCCACCTCCCTTTTGAAAGATCATTTAGCGGTAGTCATGAATAAGAATAATCAGATGAGATTGATGGATGAATATCTTCTCTTGTAAAAATGAGTGATCATCCAAAGCTTACCATGATAAAATTCCCCTGATCACGTCATTAAACAAATTTTAAAGCTTTGTAAGTACAATCAAATCAAATTGAAGATCGCATATTTACTCATCATTAGAATCCACCATGTAAGTGTGGTGGACCAGAAAAAAAGTTGATGGCATGAAATGTAATACTTACTTGTGTCTCTCTTTTAGCATGGAGCATCTCCCTTGTGTACGAAGATTATTCATTCACAAAACCTGTATTTGTATTTGTGTTTGTGTATTTATTTGTATATATATTGGTGTGTTGGGTTCCTCATTGGTTGAGGTGAGGAGAAAAAGATGAGGACATTTAGTCCATCCAATAGCAATAAATTTGTGAGATCCCTACCACAAGAGGGAGGCAATGTGAAGAAGGTGGTGAAACTTCCACCACAACGTGGGCAGATAAAGAATGAGATATTCAAGTCTGCATTCAAGAAGGCTGGGCATTCTGTGGTGTTTATGATTCGTTTGAAGAATTCAGTGGTGAGGAACAAATCTTGTGTCTCTGGAAAATTTCTTCACACTTTAGCAAGGCGAATCAGCTTTAGCCACACTTCTTCTGCATCTTCTCCTGATCAATCTCCTCTACGTAATAAATAATTTGGCTTGTTATTATTACTATGTATGTTATGGAATTCTATTAGCTTAATATCAACGCTTATGAAAAAATGAAAAGATATTCAACTTGTTTTTAAGTTCTTGTTTGCTTTTTCATTCATTTTCATGTGGGATTTGTGAGTTTCAACTTATGGGCATATGTCAATCTTGGTGGATTTGAGAGGGAGACTAGTAATTTTGGAGCAAATTTCATTCTCAACTTAGCTCGTAATACTAGAAGTTTAGAAGTTCATGTCACTTTTAAAACTGATTTCTTTTTTTGGTGGGGGAGGGGGTTTATATTTTAGAGGTTTTTCATTTGTTCTATCTTTATCAAGGGATAGTTTATCTAGATAGTTTTTGTAAAGTATAATTTTTATTATTTTTTTGGTATTTAAGAAGGTGAATTATAAATTTTCAATCTTGACTTCTATTGAAAATGTAAAGTGGAACAGTGATATGATCATTCTTTGATCTTCAAATTGTAGAATTTCTTCATGAAAAAAATTGTTTGATGTGGAAGTCATTTCATACATAGATTACCTTATTGGTGTGATTTCATTTGAGGGAGATTGTGTGTTCTTGTGGAGGTGAATAACTAATTTTGGTGCATAAATTTGATAAATTTAAGTTTCATTTTGTTTGGAAAAATTTGGAAAGATTCATTTATAAAGTAAAGTTTTTAAAAACTAATGAAAGTTATGTTAAATTTTTTAATGTATAGATCTTGAATATATGTATTTAAAAATGTCTACATATCTGCTGCCCCATTTTTGTTCTGTGTATCTTTAGAGAAAAATGGATGTTTGGTGTGTAGTAGTGGTTTTGAAACATCATGTAAGTCGTGAGTCTAAGTCTAGTTTTTCTCTCTAGGCTAGAGAAACCTTTATCAAATTTTCCCAAATTGCCTTCTCCTTTGTAAGCCGGGGGGTTGTTATCTGGAATCATATCATATTGGGTAGGTTAAGTTTCTAAATCCAATAAAGATCACAATTCAGAAGTTCTTAACAATGATCTTATGAGATTTTGGAATCTTTAACTTCGATACTTCATTTTTGTCTCATCGGCGAAAAATTGGTTCTGGGCTTCTCCCTGGCGGATAATCACCTACAGAGTGCTTTTTTGGCAGCCAACATTTTTTTAAGGTCTTAGTGATCAGTAGAAGTTGGAGATAGATAATTGAAGAATAGAAAGGCTACTACATTCAACGTGAATCCCATCAGGTCAGAAGAATGATCAAATGATGAAGAATCTAAGAAGGAAATCTCAATGGCGAAAAAGCGGAAAATGGCTTCTCCGCTACCTCAATAGGCGGGTTCTAACCTGTAAGATGCATTTTCCGCCAGATTGCCACAGGCAAGATTTGTAAAGAAAAACAAACCTATGAGAGGATTCAAGGTAGAAAGAAGGCAGATGAAATCCTAACATGCCATATTAGTATTGTAACAAATCAAAATTTCTTCGTGGCAAATTTCCAAATAAGGAGTGCTCCAACAGTGTTTCTCCGCCCAAAGGAGAAGCGGAAAAGCAATTATCCACTGCCTCCAAAAAGCTACTGTTACAGATATGTAAAGTGAAAATATATTTCTTAACGGCCCATAGAGGTAAAGTAATTAATTCAAATAAAGTCGTTTTGTTTCTTAACAGATTTTTTCTTAAATGCTTAAGTCTTTTCATTTGTGTGGTGTAGGAAGTGGGTCGCTAACGGTAAGAAGTTGGAAGTTATAAAATTAGTGGAATGTTCCAAACGGGATTACTGTATGTTTGATGAACTGTCTGAATTGAGAAATCTGGCAATAATTATTTATTGCTTTCAATTTTCTTGAGATAGATCCCTAAGTTCTGATTCAAATCTATCGAAGCATGGCAGCCAGATTTATGGGTTTAGATGGGATGAACGGCATTACTTCTAACTGGAATAAAATCATAGATACCTCTTTGAGATTTTTTGATATACAGAGCTTTCACAACAGGCTGAATGCTGAGAAGATGCATCCCAATACTGAGAAGCTAAAGGAGAGCGGGTTGGTTGAAGTCGTCGGCTTCCCTGTTGCAATTCAAGCTCCAGAGCTTGTTAGAGAGTGCATTGCTCGCTAT
Organism: Thuja plicata; assembly: GCA_018584345.1. Taxonomy (NCBI): domain Eukaryota; kingdom Viridiplantae; phylum Streptophyta; class Pinopsida; order Cupressales; family Cupressaceae; genus Thuja; species Thuja plicata. The sequence goes on along the minus strand of MU224404.1, from coordinate 1,752,093 downwards.
AACCTAGACACTAAGAAAATTCGCTTGCCCAATGATACAGTGTTGCTATCTATTGACCGTGACTCTGTCCAGAACTCCCTTCGTATTCCAAAGCAAGCTGAATACTCAGAGATGACATACAGTCAAGCGGTTACTGAATATGGAGTGAAGAAGGATGTGTGGAAGGAGATAATGAAGACATGTCTCCAGGAGTCGAGGAGTGCCAAGGGAAAGTTGCCTAAAACATTATACGGCACAAACCTGAAGCTAGAGATTGTGGATATCCTGGTATTGCTTCACATGATCAGAGGTGAGAGCGATGCGCTTAATTTTATTGAGCACCATTTCTTCCTAGTTCAGGTGATTTTCTCTCAACACCATTTTAATGATTGGGCCCTCATGGTAAGTGAAAATATCTCAAGTGCCCTAAATAGAGATAAACAGCAGAACGAGTTCTATATGTCCTCTGTTCTATTATATATCTTAGCTACAATTCAACTTTGGCTAGGACTTCCTAGGCAAGAAGAGTTCCCAGAAGACGTTAAGAGCTATGAGTTCTTTCCCTGTCTGCAATTGCATGACAGTTATACTGAATATCTCAAAGTTAATGATGCATTTACAATGAGACTGTGTAGGGAGTTACAAGGTTGCCTAGAAAGGATATTTTCTCCATAATCCATGGCATTCATCAGTCAATTCAGAGCTTATTTTATCCAGTTTGCAAATTTCTCATACATTCATCTTGCAAGATTTGACGATTTCCCTCTGAAGTTGGCCAGATATCTAGACGGCATCATCGTGCTGGTTGAAGTGATGAGGCAAGCGGTCCAGGTGAACCTGATCTGTGCAGGTGCCTGGAAGAAAGGCTATGATTTCCTGATGACTATTGGAGCCTACAGTTGTGCATCCCAGTCTGATGCGAAGAATGTTTTGAAAGCCTTCTCAAAGAAGTTTCAATTAGAAACATATGATGTTCTAAGGCCGCAATATGATCCTGTAAACTATGCCTAAGATTACTTATAAATGGGTCATTCTATTCATCACATTGATGCCATAGAAGACTATTGGGCCAACTGTAAAGATGATCTAGAAAGCAGAGATCGATTTTATGCCAGATTAACTGTTGAACAAATCAAAAGGTTCAAAGTTAATATCATAGTTGAAGGCATAGAAGATGACAGCCAGCATATGTATGATGATACATACATAGAGAAGATCAATCCCCTTCCATCATTCCCATGGTCATCCAAACATAATGCTGGCTCCAAACTTCAACTTCATCCTTGAAATCTTTCCAGAAGTCCTCCATGTGATATTGGTTTCCTCCCCCCTACCTCAGTGAATCCATTTGCTTCTAGGCCTAAAGCTACTCCTCCAGTCATCAAGAAGTTGTTCATAGAGGAATTGGTCTCTGCTACCAAAGTCACTAGCGTGGAGTCTTGGATAGAGAACACTTTAGAGCGCAAGAGGAAGAAGATAGAAGAAAGAGATCCCAGCAAGGATACTCTCTCATGAGCCCTGTAGTACAGTGCTACTATGAGCAAGGTAAAAAAATAAAAGACTCTGTCTACACTAGGCCGAGACTCGAAAATAGGGTACTTTACCATGGAGGTAGAGAAGCTCACCAAAGAAGGCAGAATCGAAGATTTGACCGCCTCTAATTTTGAGCTATAGTCATTTGATATGGGACTGGCTTGCCATGATACTAAGGTGGATTGGTGGAAATCCACCAACATTGTAATTGAGGAAGAGCTTGAGGAACTCAAATCTGCTAAAGTCCAACTTAAAGCAGAGGTCGTTGAACTAACTAACTTCATCAAACAATTAGTTACTCCAGTTGCCAACATTCCGAGCACCCAAACCACTTTCGACCCCAATGCTGCAGAGAATCAAGCTATCATAGCCAAGTTGTAGGAAGATAGGCATTTTGGGAATATTGGTAAATGATGATCGAGAGGCTCAAATCCTGAAGTTGGAGAAAGAGAGGAGCTACATTGAAAAGAATTTGTAGACTCTCACATCGGAGAGGGTAAAGTGTCAAGAATGCATAGTCACGCTGCATGTAGTAGTTAAAATGAAGACTAAGGAGGCAATAAAGGTCGGGATCCTACAGAAAGGAGATGAGCCTCTGATCGAATGGCTTTAAAGCCTGGAGTTTAAGACTGAGATGATCATTCAAGCTGAAGCAGGGCTGCAGCAGACAGATGTCAAAATCAAAGAAGAATAAGAAAATATTTTAAAATTCTTCAGGGTCTTCACACGGAATCACAAATAAGCAGTCAAGGAAAAGAGATGATCGGAGTGACCAACATGTAGAAATCCTTCTCCGATTATGTGGACAAATTGGCAGAACAGTCTTCTTCTCACCTGGATAAGGTGTCGGAACTCCAATAGTTGAGTGGATACATCTATAAAGCTATGGAAGAGTTGAAGGATCAGGTAGATGTGGTTAAGAGCCTAACCAAAGATCATTCCAGGTGGCTCATCAGGTACACCAATGTCCATATCAATAGACATGAAGAGTTGATTCCGGTCATCACAGCTGTCACTGCCTATAGGGAAAAAATAGATAAAGGGAAGAAAATGGAAATATAAATATTCCCTCTTGTATTAATTTTGATAGAGCTTGTAACAGATAAACATGTGTTTATCATTTCTGGTTAGGGAAGTTGAACCGTTTCGGTTACCCCTTTTTTGTAACGGTCCAACTATGGGATCTATATGTACTATTTTGAAAATCAATACAAAGGTCGGCTAAATTTTGGTGTGAAGAACTTCGTTCTTTCTTAGTCAAATTCGTTTATGTGTGTATGACAATAATTTAACTATTCCATTGCATTTATCTGTCTGTCAATTTGAGCATTCCTTTAATTTGAATTTACATTTCAAGATTGAACCAAAGTTCTATATTATGATTTGATATGGTTAATTGAGGGGAAATCTAGGTGTTATCCATAGTTTCTGAGAGATGTTCTTATGAAATAAATTGATTCATCATCACTGAGTTATCATTGATCTTTATTTTTGCATTTGCATTCTCATTATCAGTCCTTGCATTACCAATTTTAAGATCTTATATGATTTGTAAATCTTGAAATTTGGCTAAATAGAAAGTTGAATCTACTTGCCTGAGCTAGTTCTTTTCTAGGCTTAGTTCAGATTGCCTCTTCTGTTCTTAGGTTAAGAACAAACCCCTTTAGATTAGGGAAGAGAAAAATTCTTTGAAGATTAATCATTAAAGGGAACTATGCCTTCAAATTCAGAGGGAAATTAGTTATTCAGTTACATTTCCCAGCTATTGTATCATATTGTTTCTTTAAGATTTGGGTATTTTAGAGTTAAAGTGAAAAGGAACAATTTGTTTACCAACAATATCAATTTGAATAAGTTCATTTCATTTTGGAACTATCTAGGTAGTTTTGCAATTTCCTATATAGTATAAATTTTCAACCTTGATTTGTGTTAAGAATGTGAAGTCCAAAGATGATATGATCATTCCTTAATCTTCTAGTTGAGAAAAAAAATATTTGAATTACCTTATTCATACGATTTCATTTTGAGGGAGAATGATTGCCCTTGTAGAGGTGGATAAGTGATTTTGGCACATAATTGTGTTAGATTTAAGTTTTTATTTTTGTTTGAAAATTTTTAGAAAGATTCATATATGGAGTAAAGTTTTCAAAAATGAAAAAAAAATTATATATATTTTTTTTATTTGTATAGATTTTTAAATTTATGTATTTAAACTAGTGCAAAAATGAGAAATCTTTGTTGGCAACGATTGATAGAGAAGAAAAACATGGTAATGATATCATGGGATAAAATATGCAGAGTTAAGGAGATGGATAGTGTGGGCCCAAAGAACTAATTGTGGTAGAACCAGGTGCTAGGTGCTAAATTGTTATGAAGAATGTGTAAGGAGACCCATTTGAAATGGGTTGGAATCCTCCATAGAAAATACTTAGTTAGTGATGAACTAAGTTGAGTGTTTGGAACTCTTAACCCGCCCAAAGGATCTTGAGTCTAGAATTTTATGTTGAATTGCAGAGATGTAATCACAAATAATCTCTCATGGGACATCTTGGATGGTAGCAAAGCACTATTTGGGGAAGATTCATGGAGAGGCTATTTAGCCATAAATAGAATAATAAACACAAACCAAATTAAAGAGCATCTCAAGAAAATTTTGGGATCAAAAGTCAAAGACTGTGTTGAAAAAGAAGATAATAATCCTTCTATTGGATGAAAGTGGAAATATTTTCAAGACCTACCAGTACCTAGAGAAGACATTTCTCAACTCAAAATAATAATAAAAAGTAGAACATTGGCTTTCCGATTTGAATAGAATAATTTAGTGTGGGTTGGCTCAAAAACTAGCCATTTCAATGTTAAAGATAGATACAATGCTATCATCAAGGAAAAATAGCTCCAAAGAAAAGAGATCCCAATGCATCTATGTTGGAACAAATTATGTTTTCCCAAGGTAGGTGTGTTTTCCTGGAATGCCCTACAAGGGAGAATCCTTACTACTAAATGATTTAGGAAAATAAAATTTGAGGGGCCTTTAAGATATGTCCTTTTCAAAAGGGTTGAAGAGACCGTGGATCACCTATTATTAGGTTGTACCTTTTTTCAAACATGCTAGAGGTGGTTGTGTACAAAGTTGTGGTGGGTCACAACCCTCTCAAACGATGTCATAATCTTATTCAAAAGCTATATCAACATGTATAAGTTAGTCCTCTTTAGGGGTCTTTATATATCAAGCCCCTCTCTAGTTTTCTAGCAACTACGGAAGGAGCACAATCGAAGGATCTTCCAAGATAAGAAGATGTATAGTGATACAATCCTAAAAAAAGTTGAAGTTGCTATTGTAGAGTTCACCAATAGTAGGATTGCACCACATATTCCAAAAGGGACCCAATTTAATAACTAGGATAGTAAGATAAGGAATCAATAGTATGGTTTGAAGATCCCTCAATTCTTCAACATTGGTGGAATGGAGAGTTTGAAAGATAGAATGCACTACACATGGAAACCCCCTCAATTCTAATGGCTCAAAATAAACTTTTATTATGCTTCTCGTGGCAACCCAGGCCCCTCAAGGCTAGGTTGCATTGTCCATTTTCGGGATGGATCGGTTGTGGCTAGACTAGATGTTCAACTGGAAGAAGATACAAACAAGATTGTGGAGCTCAAGGCACTTACTAAAGCACTTCTATTTGCAAGGATTTGAAGATCTTAAAGATAGAAATAGTGTTGGGAAAGTGGTGTCTCAACCTCAAGCAATAATGAAAATTTACTATTGATATGTGAGTGCAAGAGGGATGCAAGGGGCCCTAAAAACAAATTTTCATATATAATTTATCTTTGTGAATCCTAACCATTTATCATTAGGTCATATGCCCAACAATGATACATACATATGATAAATTTCAGTATTTTTTGCTTGCAAAAAATTAGAAAGATTCATTTATAAAGTAAATTTCAAAAAAATGAATGAACGTTATATATAATTTTTGTAATACATACATATGTATATGTATATGTATATGTATATGTATATGTATATGTATATGTATATGTATATGTATATGTATGTATGTAAGTATGTACGTACATACGTATGTAGGTATGTGTATGTATGTATGTACGTATGTATTTAGGTATGTGTATGTGTATGTGTATGTGTATGTGTATGTGTATGTGTATGTGTATGTGTATGTGTATGTGTATGTGTATGTGTATGTGTATGTGTATGTGTATGTGTATGTGTATGTGTATGTGTATGTGTATGTGTATGTGTATGTGTATGTGTCTATTTCAATTTGGAGTTTGTTTTATTTCATTTTGAAACTATTTTATTTATTACATATATGGAGATCTTATGTTTATTATTAGGTATTAATATTTTGATGTATAAGATACTATCAAATTTAAAATTGTTATGCTTTATACAACCATTGTAGAATGTCACTAGACATTAATAAATGAAGATAGTTTGATATGAGAAATAATAATTAGATATAAAAGAAAAATATTAATAAATATTCATATAATTTAATTTCAATAAACTAATATATTATTAAAATATTAGTTATTTTAATGTAAATAAATTATACATTATTGAATATTGAATTAAGCGAACAAGAAATAAAAATAATTAGATATGAAAAAAACTAGTTTGAGAATTAAATATGATGTGTTTACCTTAGAAAAAGTCAAATAAAATCAAGAATTAAAGGTATATTATAAAAAGTAAGTAATTATTAGCCATAGCCTTTATATTGTGGACTTCATTATCCATAATTGTCTGCTAAACTTTTCTCACATTTCAAAACCACCTTATCTCTCATTTCTAAATTAACTTGCAAATTTCACCGATCAAAATCAAATGTAATGATTTTGCATTGTTTATGTGTGTGTGTGTGTGTGTGTGTGTGTGTGTGTGTGTGTGTGTGTGTGTGTGTGTGTGTGTGTGTGTGTGTGTGTGTGTGTGTGTGTGTGTGTGTGTGTGTGTGTGTGTGTGTGTGTAAACTAAGAAAAAGAATGTGAACCTATATCAGCTAATATTATGGACTTCATTGTCCACAATTGCCTGCTAAACTTGTCTCACGTTTCAAAACCACCTTAGACTCTCATTAAACCATTTTAAAATCAACTTTCCAGTTGGAAAATCTCTCATTTTCAAATCAACTTACAAATTTTACCGATCAAAATCAATTGTAATGATTTTGCATTGTTTAAAAAAAACATATATATTTAAATATTATTACTTAGAAAAAGAATATGCATAAAAATAAAAATTTATATTTTATTATTTCTTTTTTTAATTCTTTCAATATTATTTCTTTTATTAGGATACTCTATATTTTTTAATGTTCCAAAAAGGAAAAAAGGAAAAATATTAAAAAGAAGATAAATACTAATAAATTTACAGATCAAAAAACTCTTTTCATTGTTGCCATATTGTGCGTGTGAAAATGGGTAACTGCAAGCTGCACGACAAACACACACTTCAATAGATCATTATATGGTTAGTGGGTTAGAAAACAAGAAATCTGAAAACAATAAACAATTGCACTAACCTAAAGTGATATATTGCCTTCTAGTAGGCAGAAGTATGAGCTTGCTCTCAGGTCATCGCAAGCTCAATGACTACACCAATAACCTAAACGAAGGATTTTTAATCTAGATTAAATGATATAAAATGATAGATGTAGGATGCAGATTTGTTGTTAATCCAAGCTAACCAAGATTCAGTTTTAAAGCACCAAATTGAATGTGTATTGATTCGTTTTAATAACAGCAAATTGAAAATGTGCTCTAAATTAGATTTGCATGCTTGAAAGTAATAACAACAATTAAAGCTAAATGATTAAAATAAAATGTGACATAACAACGATAATGTGAAAATTAGGATCCATGTGAAGGAAAAGAGTTTCTCTTTTATAGAAATCTCTCTCGAATCGACAGTCATGATCGAAAGAAAAGAGTGGCTCAGATTCGATTAAAGAAGCACAATCCATGTGCAAGCAATGTGACTGGTCGAAAGAGTCGGTTGGCTGAACTGATTGATCGGTTATGCTGGAAACTTCCAAAATCAGTTCTCAATTAACTGAAATGTTTCCAAAACGATAAATAGTGGAGAATCAATTAACTGAGTGGAACTGGATTGTTTCCAATTGGATAATCAGTTAACTGGATTTGATGATGTCATATGCATTTTTAATAATTTAAATGATTTTGAATGCATATTTGTTTTTATTAATTAATCTAATTTATTTTTTTATTTAATTTACAATTTAGCAATTTTATTTAATTAATATATCAGAATATCAATTAAATAATTAACATAAGGTTTATTTGCCAATGTATTATGATTTCAGGAATTAATTAATTAATCAAGAATGATGATTGATTAGGACCTAGGGTTTAGGTCAGATCAGTTTGAATTTAATGAATTGAGGAATTGCCTATTTGATTTAGGACTTAGGGTTTATCAAGATTAGGGTTTCTTGATTAATTGTCGAGATTGGGGGTCTAGGGTTTAGGTGACCATTTTTATGTGATTACATTTTCCCCTCTTTGAATTGATGTGTGATCAGTGCTTTGATTCAAAGACATGTTAGCGAGAAGACCCAAAATAGTTTGATTTGAAGAGATGAAACCATTTTTTTGAAGAAGAAGACCGATTATGAGCTTGATTGGACGAAGATCGATCAAAAGATATAAAGAAGAATGCTCAGTTTTATTTGAAGTGATGAAACTTATTACCGTTAAGAGATTTGATTAGCAAGCAAATTGAGTTGATTTGAAGTGATGAAGCCAATTTGATCAATGTATTTGGTTTCAATAATGAATAGCCCGTATAAGACCGATCTTGTCTGGTTTTGAGTGTATTCACCACTGTATAAGACCATTGATTAGATTGCCTTTGATTTAAGATGATCTCAACTTGATTTGATGCGATGAAGCTGAGATGTCCCAAGAGATGGGGTTTTGATTGAGGATGTGATCACTGGAATGTTGATGTCCTGATCTTGCCCCCTCGGGAGTGAAATCAAAATATGGCTAGGTGCTCCAGTGATGAGAATAAATTTGATTGATAACATGATGCAAGAAGAAGCTGATTTGATTAGAAATAGGTCCCAAACGGTTAGGACAGATTTTGTACTTGATGGGAGGTCTTGGTGACCAAGATTGACCAAAAGTATGATACATGGATTGATTAGAATAAAAGCATGAGAGATTTATATTGGTTGTGCAAGTGGTCAATTTCAGATTTTGATTTCGATCCTGAAAATGGAATCAGGAAATTCGAATTAGCAACGGGTGTTATGTTCACACACAACTGACCACTTGACGAAAGGAAGATTGATCGATAAGAACTTCGAATCTTTCACATTGGAGAGAGATATCGATATTATGCAGATTTCAACACCATGCAGATGCAGATGCAAGACTAACATGAATGCAACCTAAGGTGTAGTCACTGAACCTTTAGCGTTGAAAATTTTCATCATCGAGCATTTTTGGAACATCAGAGTCGATACAATCCTTACTGGTGCCACTACGACTATAAGAATATGAATATGACTTTCATCAGATAATATATGATAAACTAACGTAAGCATCAGGGCACAAAATCTGAGATGACTTGAGTGTTGTTTCTAGTTGATGTTGCAAGAGTACACCAGTATCAAGGAATTGAAACCCAAGATAACCATGAGTGTGATCTTGCGTAAACAAGCAGAGCAATAATAGTCAAGGAGATAGTTCTGACCTCACCTTGGCGTACAAATAAATAGGATCAAGGGATGTGAGGATTTTTCGCCTTGATGTAGGAGCTCTTATCACATACACCCTATTTATATGACGTTGTTGGATCATCAGGACCACACCAACAAGAAGTAGACATAGAAGAGATTAATAAAAAATCAATGAAAACAGACAGCATACAAATAGAAGTTCAGCATACTTCATCCAATTTCAATGTTTTCAGATGTGTATATGTATGAGGTGTTGAGAAACACCATTGTGCTTGTGAGTGCGATGTGTTTGAGTGATATCAATCTGTTGTTTACGTTTACAATATCCAATGTGTGTTAAGAAACACAGATGTGTCCAAGGATAGTGTTAAGAAACACTTTTGATTAGGGTATTGAGAAACACTTGTTGCGTTAGTAGCGAGTTGTCCTTCAAAAATGACAAGATTACTAACTCTGGTGTAAGCCAAAGATGTGATCAAATTTGGGGAACCATGCCCCATGCTAACAACTGATGACTGACTTGACTCATGTTGTGAGGATAAAATCAATTACATTGCCCCTAGGTTATGACTCTGGATCAGTTTCAATCTAGGAGGGTTCTCAGAAGAACCAAAGTGTCAAAAAAGTGACCGAAAGATATGTACAAACTGAAGCAAAGGATTGATGCCAAGACTGAGCATTGATAGATGGAGTGATGAGTACAAGAGGCGCATGTTTACCTGCAAGCTACATGACAAACACACACTTCAATAGACCATTATATGGTTAGCGGGTTAGAAAATAAGAAATCTAAAAATAATAAACAACTGCACTAACCTAAACCAATCTATTGCCTTCTAGTAGGCAGGAGTACGAGCTTTCTCTCAGGTCGTTGCAAGCTTAGTGAATACACCAATAACCTAAATGAAGGATTTTTAATCTAGATTAAATGATCTAAAATGATAGATGCAGGATGCAGATTTGTTAATCCAAGCCAATTAAGATTCAGTTTTAAAGCACCAAATTGAATGTGTATTGATTCATTTTAATAACACCAATTTGAAAATGTGCTCTAAATTAGATTTGCATGCTTGAAAGTAATAACAACAATTAAAGATAAATGATTAAAAGAAAATGTGACATAACAACAATAATGCAAAAGTTAGGATCCCTGTGAAGGAAAAGAGTTTCTCTTTTATAGAAATCTCTCTCGAATCGACGGTCAAGATCAAAAGAAAAAAGTGGCTCAGATTCGATTGAAGAAGCACAATCCATGTGCAAGCAATGTGATTGGTTGAAAGAGTCAGTTGACTGAAACGACTGATCAGTTATTTTAGAAACTTCCAAAATCAGTTCTCAATTAACTAAAATATTTCCAAAATGATAAATAGTGGAGAATCAGGTAATTGAGTGGAACTGGATTGTTTCCAATTTGATAATCAGTTAACTGGACTTGATGATGTCATATGCATTAATAATAATTTAAATGATTTTGAATGCATTTTTTTTTTTATTAATTAATTTAATTCCCTTTTTTTATTTAATTGAAAATTTAGCAATTTTATTTAATTAATATACCAGAATATCAATTAAATAATTAACTTAAGGTTTATTTGTCAATGTATTATGATTTCAGGAATTAATTAATTAATCAAGTATGATGATTGATTAGGACCTAGGGTTTAGGTTAGATCAATTCGAATTTAATGAATTGAGGAATTGCCTGTTTGATTTAGGACTTAGGGTTTATCAAGATTAGGGTTTCTTGATTAATTGTTGAGATTGGGGGTCTAGGGTTTAGGTGACCATTTTTATGTGATTACACATATAAGATTGTAATGATTTTGCATTGATTAAAAAATTAAAAAACATATATATTTAGATTATTACTATTAAAAAAAGAATGTGAATCTACAGTTTATTATTATCTTCTTTTATTAATTTATCTTTTTTTTTTTAAATTAAAAAAGAAAATAAATAAAAATAAAAGATAAATTAGAGTTAGATATCTATGTTATTGAATGAGAAATGAACAAAACAAAACAAAAATGTCTTTTGGACCATATATGACAGCTTGAAAATTTATTGAACTGTATAGATTCATTGGCTATATTTTTTATAAAATCGTAAATATTAAATGGTAAATGATTAATAAATCATACAAATTATTATACACAATATAGCATTTTACTTTATAATATAATATGTTATTTTATAATATTTATAATAAAATATAAATTTATTTAGAATATTAATAAATGATAAGATATGAATGTTTCTAAGTTTTAAAATATTTTTATATGAATTTAGAAACTTGCTATTATTAATAATTATTTGGTGATCTATATTTCTATATTGTTTATTATATATTAATATTAATTTAGGTTTTTTAAATAGTATATATAATTTTAAAAACTTGAGATTTTTGTATATATTAATAATTTATAATATTAGTATATAATGTTTCTATAGTTTTTATTATATATTTATATTAATTTGAGATTTTTCATATATAATAATATGTTTAAAAATAGTAATTGGATTATTTGCACTACTTTATAACAAGAAGAGGCTGGTCCAAATATGACCAACTAACACCTCATACCTTCACTAACAATCTCCTCCAAAGTTTGAACATAATCTGGTGGCAATTGTCCCCAATCACTCACCTTCCAACCATCCAATCTCTCAGAAGCCCACTTAGCCAAACAATTAGTAGCATTGTTCCATTCATGAGGGACATAACAAATATAGACTGACTCCAAAGAGTCTCTCAAACAAAGGATCTACCTACCCATCACAGCCAAACACCAATCAACCCCATCCATCTTTTGTCGATTCAAAATGTCTACCACCACTTAAGAATCAGACTCAGATAATGTTTTGTTGTTGGAAATCTTAAGACTGAGAGGGGGGTGAATCAGAACAAATAGGTAATGAACAAATTCAACCATCGATATGAATATCTGCACTATTAAATTCCAAAACACAAAGCATATAAATAAAGTAAATAATATCAAGTATCCACAACCTCAACACACGTAACACAAATATTTTAAAATGGAAACCCTTGTAAGAGAGAGAAAAAACCACGATGGGGATGACACCCACAAGCCCAATACTGTAGTAAATGAGTCTTCCCTATTAGGAGCTACAAATACCCTTTTTGAGGGTTCACCTATTAGGAGTGATTAGTACACTGTAAGGAGTAAAATAAGATCAGCTATGATCTACCTCACTAGAGGATTTAAAACCTTAATTAAGAAGCTACACTGTTAAAGGATTTACAAATAAGAACTTGTTAGAGCTCACCTTGTTAAAGGATTTAACCTGCTGAAATTGTTAGGTAACAAAAAGATTGTTGATTTGTAGATTGGCATTGATTTCCTATCAGATCCTTTTCAGCTCTTTGTAATTTGTACTCTTTATATGTACTCTTCTCTCTAATCTCACCTTCAATATGAAACCTTAATCATCAACAAAATTTTCAACAACAACAACAAATTCTTTTTCTGTATCACACTTTTTAAATAATAACAGTTCCCTTATATAAATAGCTTGCACCACCTTAAGATTGATCTCCAAAATGCTTTCCCATGATAGTACCATGTGTCAAATTGATAATCTCGATGAGAAATATTATTTACCATGACCGTGTTAGGTCAAGATAAGATTTGCAAGTTTATATCTCCAAGATAACTAACACATTTTTATTCTCCAATATAAACCCTTAAATTTGTCTTAAATGCTTGCATCGATCGTGCAAATACCAATAAATTAGTTGTATAACCTTTTTTCCATGTCATCATATCATTAAAAAAGGTCGCAAATAATTTACCACTCACTGATCTGTAATCACCTGACCAGTTGATCAAGAACATAAGAGTTCTACATGTCTTAGTAATTGTGACATTGAAACCTCTATCACCGCTCATCCAAATAATTTTTGATTGGAATCAATGATTCATCATACCATATACATACCGTGTCACTGAGTGCAATACCTGAATCTTTCTTAAACTCAAACGCTACCAAAATCTATTAATAATGTTCTTCCGAACATCAGTCAATCATACGTAGTTGATCTCCTCTTTACTGATCATGCTCAATGCATATCGATCACTGTAATCATGATGTCTGAATAAATTTCCATCAAGGAGAATCAATTATGCATTCACTCATGTCCGCTCATCATATCATCTCCAAAACTGTAGGATAATGCCAACAATCTCCCTCTTTGGCATTGATGGAAAAAACTTATGAAAATCATCTTGACTTGTAACATCAACCTTAAATCATACTTAAAATATACTCCCCCTTACATTATGCATACTACATTGATATCACACAATGTTGCATCATTCTTATACATCATTCTCCCCTTTTTTGTCAACAATGACAAAGGATTATAAGTACTTACCAGAATGACATTTGATCAAAAGTTTCCTTGAAGTTGATCTTTGTTGAATACAATGATGTGATCCAAGGTTCGTGTAAGTGTTCCATAGATAAGATCTATCCAAGTATATCCAGTGTGATTCCTTCCATATAATTTGAAGTGTCCACCTCCTATTGAGTTAGTATTTTCTCTGCATTTCTCCCATGTTGTTGCATGATATCCATAGTGGGAGCTAGATAGGCATGTAGTTCTATGATTGATAATATTTGGTTATCTTTCTCAGCTTGCAATATCTTCATGATGTTGTTTGAAATCATATTCACCTTAGCAGCATATGTTGAAACTCAACTGGTTATCTTTCAATATTAAATCATCAAGTTCCTATTGAGCTTCCTCTCTCTTCTTCTCTAGATCCTATGTAAAGGATGTAACCTTCGAGTATATATCTCCATAGTAACTTTGTGTTCTCATGGGACCACATAGGTCGGTGTGTACCAATTCTAATATACCTTCTGTAGTATAGGTTTCTCTTATAAAGCTCGATTTAGTCATCTTACCTACTTGACACCCTTTACACATTACATTCTCATTTTTGTCTAGACTCGATAGACATCTTACTCTATTCTTCTTACTCACTTTGATTAAGTTGTCAAAATTAACATGGCATAGCCTTTTGTGCCATAGCCATACATCTTCAGTCATAGAAAAAAAAACTCTTTATGGATGTATCAAGGTAGAATAAGTTAACTTTAGATTGGCCTCTGGTAGCAATCAAACTTCCCTTCTGATCAAATACTTTAACCTTCTTGTTTTGAAATTCCAGTTGGTTACCAGTATTGTTTAACTGTGCCACACTCAACAAATTGTATCTCAGGCCTTCAATCCAATAGACATCATCACACTTGGTATTTTTAAGTAGAATTATCGAACCTTTTCCTTTTATAGGATATGGGCCATCATCTCCAAATCTAACATCCACCATTATGCTCTTTCAAAGTAATAAACTTCTCAGTATCACTAGTCATGTGGTGTGAGCAACCATTGTCTATAATCCATGTATCATTTTTACTTGTGATATTAGGGCCTTTTCTTCAACGTACTTCTCTTCATCAAATTCATCTTTAATAGAAACATAAACAACTTATTCTTCATCATCATTGGTGTCATCATTAGATGAACCTCCTTTAGCAATGTAGCATGCTTTCTTTCCTTTGTTCTTGAAATCTCTAAATCTTCTAATTTTTTTATCAGTCTTGTTGTTATCTCTGTTATCTCTCTTCTCATTATTTTCAGGATAATTAGAAGCTATGTGACCAATCTTGTTGCATGAGAAACATTTCAAAGGTAGCTTACCTTTGTACTTTCCTTTACCTATTGGTAGTCTCCTAACCAATAATGCTTCAAATTCAGCTTCATTCTTTTCATCTTCAGTATATAGATCTTCAAGCTCACTCATACAACTATGACACCTTTCACTAGCACTACTTGCATATCCATCACTAGATCTAGAATCTCTAGAATTCACAATAGTCAAGGATGATTTAAATGCATATTCAATCTTAGAAGTAGAAAGCAAACTATTATCAAAATTATTTAGTTCAAAAGCAATTAGCTTACCAATTGTGGCACCCAAATTAACAACCATCTATGGAATGGATCTTATCTCTTGAATAGTAGACACACAGATTGCATAGATAGGTAGCAGTGTTCTAGGCATCTATCTTGTAACATCTTCTTCATTAATGGTTCCACTAGCACCTCTAATTGCAATAGAAAACTCCTTTAGTCTTGTGTTATACGTAGTAATGTTTTCTCCTTCTTTCATTTTCATTAATTCAAACTTTCCTCTTAATCTTTCAGCCTTAGCTTTTTTAACATGTTGATCTCCGCCAAAAACTAGTGTAAGCCTATCCCACATCTGCTTAGCAGTATTAAAACCTTCTAAATCATTGAGCTCTAGGTCGGTGAGAGTAGAAGTTATCTCTATCATCACTTGTGTATGTTCTTGTATTTCTCTTATCTGCTCAAGTATTAGAGGACCAAATAATTGAGGTGAGTACTCATTGTCAAGATGATCCAGTGCATAATCTCCAATACCAGATATGTGAAGCCTCATTCTTTTCTACCATGTAGAAAATTTATTCCTATTCAACTTCGGTGCTTCCCTCGTATACATCTTTGGACCTTTAGCTCAAGTACCTTTAAACTTATCTTCTTACAAAACTAGCTCTGGTACCAATTGTTGGTTTACCCTAATAAAGATGGTTTATTGAGAGGGGAGGTGAATCAGAAAATATTGAGCTTTAATACTTTAACCTAAACCTTTGATTCAACTCGGTGATTCAAACAATAGCAGCAACTGAAACTTGTAAACTCTTCACAAACTTGATAAAAGCATATAACTTAACCAAATAACATTCATAGTTATCTAGCATCACATGTAACACAAGATTTAATGAGGAAACCCAATTTGGGAAAAACCTCTGTGGGAATTGTTACTCACAAAAATAAATACTCTTCTAAAGTATGCTCGGTTAAGAGCCAATCCTGTTAAATATTACAATGCACATTTGTTAGATGCAACCCTACTAGGGGATTTAACTTAGACTTGTTAAGATTTTCACCCTATTAGGAGTGGCCTTGTTAGAGGGCTTAAACATTCATCCTAGAATGTTACCTTTCTCAAGGGTTTACAAAAGGACTTGTTAGATCCACTCAGTTAAGAGATTTTCTGTTACAAATGTTAGTAAGCAACAGTGTACTAATATGACCTGTGATTATACAACTATACTTTTCTTGATTAGATCCTTTGTTTTCTCTGTGAAACTACTAGCACCAACAACTCATCAACTCATGAGTCTCTCCTCTAAACTAGTTATCCAACTCTTTCACTACTCTTCTCGATAGCTCTTCAACCTTATCACTTCGCTAGCAGCTCTGCATAAATATATAGACACATCAATATATAGGCCTTTGTTTTACCTCTTAATCCTATTGATTAGGTTTTCCCTCAATTGCGCTCAGCCATTTGATCTTCTCAAATAAATTGATTTAATGTATTTTCAACTCGGTTAAGCGATTAACCATGCCTTGTGACATGCACTTTTTCTTGAAACTCACAACTTTCTTTTGTCGCTTAATCTAGATCACTGATTTTAAACTTGACTTTTCATGACCATAGATCTTGCAATAGACTTCATCTTCATGTTTGGAAACTTCTTGATCTACATGCCTTTGCATTAAATTCATTATGCTCCTTGTATTCAATCTTTTTTCATGCTCGGTGACTTCGGTGAATATCTTCACTTGGTATCTGACTTCGCTCGGTTACCAATCTTGCTTGGTAACTGACCTTGCTCGGTTGTCAACTTCACTCAGTGACTGTCTTTTCTCTGCTTGACTGACAAACACTTCACTTCTCGGTAACTAGATTGTTCCCTTTACCGACTTGACCTTTCTTCTTTTTCCGACTTAACAACATCAAATGTTAAGTTGGAAACAATTATATCAATAGTTCCTTATCATTGTCTGATCTTTATTATCTGCTCAAATAAGTTCCTCTCTGATTGATATGGCATCTTATATATAAACCATAAATCAATTTCTTGACATCAATGACAAACTAACAACTGATTCTACTTGCTTGTATTCTTCTGAAACTCGGTCTTCATCACCATTACCATCAGTTGGTTAACAAAATATGTGTTCATTGAAATTATAAAATAATAGCTTGGCTAGTTTCTTGTACAGATCAAGGATGATCAAGATATTAGTGTCTGGATCTTATCTTTGGTGGGCTTGATTCCAAGTCATAGGAAATTGAAATTATCTATTTTTGAAATACAAGGTAAATCCATTGTTATTCATTTGAAACTGCCTGATTTTTTTTCAGTATCACGGTCCTTCTGATTTGGAAGTAGTTGAGTTCTAAAATATGCTAGTGATGCTTGTTAGTCAAGAAATGAGCTTTGTTCACATACGAGAGGTTTTTGAAATCCCTTAATTTTATTCTTGTCCTTTATATTTGAAACCGTTTATTGAGTTTTTCATAAAAAAAACTCTGAAATTATTAAAAAATAAATAAAATTAGGTGATATGTTAAACCTATCTTTGGAAAGAAATAGAGAATATCAAGTTAATTAGAATGTGGTGAATTTTATCAGGATCATTAGATTCTACAATTTATTTCATTTAAGACCTTAATATAAAAGCAGTACTAATTTATTTCTTAATAATATATTTGTAACTTTGGTAGCCTAAGATAATTACTCATGTAGTAATTTATGGATAATCTAAAATAAGATATCGTGTATTAAAAGAAATTTTGATTCTAAAATTTTATTATGGGGAGAAATGTTCTATTAGTTTTTGTTTATTAAATTTGATTGCCTTACTAAGATTCTTTAGATGGATGACATGTTTTCTATTAGTCTTACAAATCTATATGTATTAGTATGTCATCATTAAGCTTAGGACTAAATATATATAACTTACTAGACGAGAGATTGGGTAATAGGATTTGAAATTAAAAAAACATTTATACTTAAAGGAGAATTTGATTAATAGTTAAATAACCCTTACTCTTATGTAAAATTATCTTATAAATCACCCTTGATTAAAAGAACCATGAGAATGGGAAGAATCGGGTTGGTTTCCATTTTCTTTATTAAATTTGGCATTACTTGCATATGAAAATATATCATGCATGTTATGCTCATCTCTTCCTTGAATGTTCTTCATTCTTTTGAGAGGTCATTAAGTTTCTCTTTTGATAACCTTGTACATAGATTACTTAACTTTGAGTTCAAATTGAATTTTGTGTGTGTGTTTAAATATTGATTAGACATGCAATGGAAGAACATTTATAACTTATAAGATACTATAGTGATCTATTATCAATAATTTCATATATTATTAATAGAAATGCTAGTATAATGATGTATTGTGTGACTAATATATTCATTTAATTATAAAATAAATGTGTGGATGTAATTTCGGGTTTCCTCCGTGTTTGGGAAAAATTCATGTTAAGATTACTTCTCTAAATAAGAATGATCGAGAAGGATCTGAGAATAATTTTAGATAGTCAAGCATGGGAAGTTGATTTTGTTGTCTATTTATGATAGATGCATTATGTAAGTCCATGGTTTTGATGTAGTATTTCGATATAGCATGCCACACAAATTCTATTACTCTTTTCAGTTTCACACTATTAGACTTCCTCGTGTTGGGTTGGGTATCTTTCGTGTCATGAAAGATTCTGGTGAAGTGTAATTGTGTCATGGGAGGGTGGAAACATGCCCTCACAATGTTCTCGTCCAATTTCTAGTTTTAGGGATGCAGGTTTCAGGAGCTCATGTCAGGACAGTCTTCATGTGTTGGTCCATTATGTTTTTATTGCATTTGACGTTGTGGTCCATTGTAAAGGTATATGTTTCTTAATGTATAGCCATGTTATTAGCTTATGTACTTTATCTTATCATGAAATATAACTTCATCCCTCTCAACTTGTGGATTGAACACGTGAAAATGAAAAAATTGATTTCATGTATTTTTGTGAAATAACCAAATTTTTATTATTATGTAAATGTGATGTTCCTTACACTAATTAGAAAATTTGGCTCATAGGCTTAGAATTACAATTCCCTTGTACAAAATAGATGTCACGTACTAACAATAATACATTAATTACAATTGACACGGTATATTTTTTATTTTAAAACATTTTACAAACTATCATTACATACAATATTTGTATTATACTTTAAAATCATACTCTTAATGAAACAACAATCAATGACTCACGTAAAATACTCTATTCTAAACAAAATGGTACAGCTGAAGTACAAAATAGATGTCACATACCAACAATAATACATTAATTACAATTGACACAGTATATTTTTTATTTTAAAACATTTTACAAACTATCATTACAGATAATATTTGTATTATACTTTAAAATCATACTCTTAATGAAACAACAATCAATGACTCACGTAAAATACTCTATTCTAAACAAAATGGTACAGTTGAAGTACAAAATAGATGTCACGTACCAACAATAATACATTAATTACAATTGGCACAGTATATTTTTTATTTTAAAACATTTTACAAACTATCATTACATACATTATTTGTATTATACTTTAAAATCATACTCTTAATGAAACAACAATCAATGACTCACGTAAAATACTCTATTCTAAACAAAATGGCACAGCTGAAGTACAAAATAGATGTCACGTACCAACAATAATACATTAATTACAATTGACACAGTATATTTTTTTATTTTAAAACATTTTACAAACTATCATTACATACAATATTTGTATTATACTTTAAAATCATATTCTTAATGAAACAACAATCAATGACTCGCGTAAAATACTCTATTCTAAACAAAATGGTACAGCTGAACTTTGACTTATAGATGTAGCTTACTTACACTCAAACATGTCTAGCAATCTTACACTCAAATAACTCCAAAACTTAACAAAATACTACACCTAAAGAACATTATAGTGAAGTTCACAGCTGCACTTTGAAGATTTAACAAAATTATCAATGTAAAAAGAAGATGCAACAAGTCTCATAGAGAATTTCAAATCAATATCCTCTAAATCCTTGAGATATCCCATGTAAATGCACCTCCTGATGTGATCTTTGCATGTGATCCCATAACCTAATTCTACGCTACAAGATCTTTCAAAATAATTCTTGGTGATCTCTACAATAAAATAGTTGCATCAAAGTTCATGCCAGATTAAGGGCAAGCATCTCGAGTCTGCACGTCTACAACAAGATCATTGCAGTTTAATTGCAGATATGAGAATGAATTCGTTGGTTTGATATTTGTGAAAAAGAGACGCATCTAATGATCTTGCAACTTTAGCAATGTCAGGGAGTATCCTCTTAATTTATTAGGTGCTTAAAAGGCCTTTGTATAAGATCCAATTATAAATAGATCATGTCTGCTTCAATCAACTTGCTCATTTTAAATTAATTATATATGAGATGTGTTCTGTGATATTCTTGAAATTCTATATGAGATGTGTTAATGTGATATTCTTGAAATTATGTATGAGATGTGTTATGTGATATTCTTTATGTTCAATTGACTAGTTGGTCTTCTATCTTGATCTGATCCTTGCTCCCTTTGAATGACTCTATCTAAAGTATAAACTACAACATTTAGAAAGTAATTGGAGCTTAGATCTTCATTTTGTGTTTTTCTAGATTTCTTGCTAATATTAGGTAATACTCATTGTCTAGATGAACCTTTTTGTAAAGGTATTGAGACATTGTTAGTAACATTTTTTATTGTTGTTTCTAAGGATTTCTTTAATAGTGGAAGGGTGCTACATAAATTTAATTCTACTTTTAGTATTATTATTTCGAAGAATGTGACTATAAATTTCTTTTCTAGCTTTAGACCTATAAACCTTTGGAACTTTATATATAATAATTTTTTCACAGTATTATGGCCTTGATTTTGCAACAAATTCTACCTAAATTGATTTGGATTCAACAAAGTAGATTTTTGCATGGTAGAAATATCTTGGACACTATTATTTTCATTCATGAAGTCCTCTATTCATTAATGTTTGAAAAGAGGGAAGGTTTTATTCAAAAGTTGGAGCCTATGAAGGTCTACAATAGGGTGAATTGGGATTTCCATTTAAATTGTTAAAAAAATTTGGGTGGGAAATTTTTTTATTGTGAAATCGTGAATGAATTATGCACTATTTTAGAAGAAAATGAAAAATTTGTTAAAAGAGATTTTGGCATCTATATATGCATTTGTGTGGAGGTGGATTGGAATGCAACGGTGTAAAAAATAGTTGGAAATCAAATTTTTTTTTTAAATCTCGAATTGAAGAACCTCTCTTAGATTCCTTAGGCTCAAAAAGAAGTTCAAGAGAAACCTATCCTGGTTACAGATAATAGTCAAATTTAATTCTTAAATGACATTCATGGAGCCAATTCTAGAGATAACATACAATAGGGATGATACCCTCATTCTGGTTGACATGGAGAATGTTGAGAATTCAATGACATGGTGGCATTTCAATTCTAGAGGTAGCTCGCAATCAGTTCAGAGTTTAATCAATCTAATGAATAGCCCCCATAACCCTTGGATAAATGGTGCAGGGGCACCACCTCCCCCTTCAAATTTCATATTATTTAAAGCTATGGGTCATTTGTTAAGTCATGCGACCATGCCTAGAAAGGATAAATTTGTTAATTTGCTTTATAATGATTCAGAAAAGACATTATGTGACAGGTGTAACTGAAACCCCGAATGGAATACAGAGACCCATGGGTAGGTGAATGGTTTGTAACCGTCGAGAGTTGTCTTTAAATAGACATTATGGTAATCGAACAACATATCCTAGGGAGAATTGGTTACGGATGAATAGAGGAGAAAAGATTATAAGAAAATCCAAACGGTTTCTTTGGAGGATATTGGAGATCCATTCCCATATCGACAGTCGAAGAATCTTATATTTGGAATCCTGCCTCGAAAAGGTGGTGAACGTGAATGTTATTCCTAAAGCGAAATTACATGTTGCTCAATATGCAACTCGATAAAGGAAACGGGAAAAGGTGACAAACTTAATCGTGCACGTTTCTGTGGCGACAACCGGTGTAATGGTGGATTCAATTCTGGTTCGTAGTGAAGGTAGAATGTATGTTGGTGAGGGTAACATCAAGTTGAAGAATTATTATGTGAAGTTGATAGTATTGTTATTGGGATATCAAGAGAATGAGAGCCTATACTGAATGTCTAGGAAGAAAGAAAAGAAGATATGCAGATTTAAAGAGTACCATTGATTTCCTCTGCATCAATAAACACAAAGAATTTATGCCTAAAGCAAGTCCTTCCGAGGTTCATGAATATATGAAAGATAGAGATATAGGAGTGTGAGAAGAGAATCCCTCCTCATATGAAGATTCCTTTGAAGAGATTTGGAGCCACCAATGAACAAGAACAAGAAACTTGGTTTTAGCAAGAAGACGACCAATAAGTATAATCCTGATTGTGAAGACTTCAATTATTCTTATAGAAAAAATGGTGGAAAAAAGACACTAGCTAAGTTCCAAGGTTTGTGATGCAAATCATTTTGAAATAGATACATTCTTTTAGGATCATGATGATCCATCATCATACAATAGCTTCTCTGAGGCAAACATCAATATAAATCATGTAAACAATGAACCTTATTTATGATAGGTTCTTCTACATAAGTGTATTCCACACCCTTAACCACACTCATCCAAGAAACCCTTATAGGTTCACGCCAACTCACCATCACAAGATTTAACAAACACTTGATCTATCAATTTCTTTTAATCACATTTGATCCTACAAGATCAATAAACATCAAAGCAATACATTTGGTTCCATTCAACAAACAACTTCAAGCATACAATGCAATTATTCACTTTACCTTGTCTCTAAGGTGTCCATACCTGGTTCTCCATATTATATCTACCTTTCATATGCCTACACATAAAATAACAATGACCTCATTCAATCCTTTACCATTCACCATAAGAGTCTTACCAACTCTGCCCTTTTTCCTTGCATCAATCTACTGCTACAAACTTTGATTGCCCTTCATAACAGTCCTTCATTGTCCATGTTCTTACAATGACCCTGCATTCAAAATACCCTTCACCCTGCATAAAATAATTCCCTTTCCATGCCATTAAATACAAAATACATTCATCTAGTTAACTATTTGATCACTCATTTTAATGGGTAACAAAACAAGTTTATGACTGCCCACATTCAAACAGTTTTGATAGACCCGTACTCTGTCATCGATAAATTTTGCACAAGACATCATTTTAAAATCACTTCGGTGGAAATTTTTACATCTTGGATTATCACAACATATCCAAAACATATCACGATCCAACGGTTATATAGAAAATTATGGCCTCTGCACTGAGACCTATTTTCTGTCATGAAACAAATTCAGAATTGTTGAGTCCTGCCCTCTAGGGCATCAATTCTCTCACTATATACATATCCATTAAAAATGAAACCACTTGCATTCAAAATCCCCATGAATATAGTTTAATAATATACCAATTGTTAATTTTTCCATTAATGAAATCTCAAGATAAACACAAACCATTGCAGACAACTTCATTCAAAGTGTTTCATAACTATTTTTAGTAAAATCAATATATCTCTTTCATTTCTCCATGAAATCAATCCAAAAAAAAGGAGGATTATTCAATCCTCTGACTATCCATATATTTGGTACATCGTTCCCAGGCCGTACAGGTCCGTACAAGGCTTGGAAAAAGAAGAAAAGCAGTTAAAACCAATCAAACTGACAAGTTTGAATGTACAAAATTGTATCTAAATGTATTTCTTCTTCTCCTACATGCTTGGATCGACCATTAAAATGATATTTATAGTCAATAGAAAATTAAAACCTCCCAAACTAACTTCTAAACTGATGGAAACCCACTTTACATCATTTCTTGCATTTTGACAACTTTTCTTGCTTGACAACATTTGTTGTCAAGTTGACAACTTTTGCAAATTTAACCCAATGACCTTAAAACTTTGCAATAACCTTAGAAACATGTCAAAAAAACCTATTAATTAAATTTTACATCATTTCCACCCTTCCATGGATGGTTTTACATCATTGGACCTATTTGACCAATCTAGGCCCTAAATGGACAACTATGACAATTTTGACAAAATGGCTCATTTAGCCTTACATGAATGGACTCAATACATCACAAATGACCTTATGAAATCAAATGAAATCAAATGGATCATGTTATGATCTTATACTTCTTTGGAACCTCCTAGTGTTTTTCCTTGTGCCTAGGTTCTCCAAAACCATACTCCCAACCTTCAAAAGTTTCCAAGTCCCTTGGAAACATGGAACCAATAACCTACAAGGAAAAAAAATAGACCAAAAAACCTCTCTTTCTCCTTCATTACCTATGCCTCTTCATGTCTCTCATCACCATCAACTTTTCCTTCAAGGAAATCCTTGTAGTCACCTTCTTAGTTACTCATGTCAGTGGAGTATACAATGGCTGCAACTTCATGGTGTTGTACCAGTCATAAATCCACCTTTGCCTTTGTTGCTTCAACCTCACCACAACAACTCACCCTTGTGCCTCACCTAGGAGTCTCATCCTTTCCTCTCACCCTAGTCTCTTGGCATCCGCTTGGACCTTTCCTTGGCCCTGGACCATCCCTTGGCCCTTGACAAACTTCCTTGTCTGTACACACAAAAACCAACTTCCCTTTACAGCTAGTGGATAAGCGCACCTGCAACCAAACCATCAGTAACACAAAATAGAAAAACACATTTACCAACCCAAACCTTTTGTTGGGCTATGATACCAATTTGATGCAGATCATCCTTCAATGATGGAAAGCATCTTGAAACACATACACTCTTTTAGGATCCTGATGATCCATCATCACACAATAGCTTCTCCGAGGCAAACATCAATATAAATCATATAAACATTGAACCTTATTTATGATAGTTTCTTCTACATAAGTGTATTCCAAACACCCTTAACCACACTCATCCAAGAAACCCTTCTAGGTTCACTCCAACTCACCATCACAAGATTTAACAAACACTTGATCTATCAAGTTCTTTTTATCACATTTGATCCTACAAGATCAATAAACATCAAAACAATACCTTTGGTTCCATTCAACAAACAACTTCAAGCATACAATGCAATCATTCACTTTACCTTGTCTCTAAGGTGTCCATACCTAGTTCTCCACATTAGATCTAGTTTTCATATGCCTGCACATAACATAACAACGACCTCATTCAATCCTTTACAATTCACCATAGGAGTCCTACCAACTCTACCATTTTTCCTTGCATCAATCTGCTGCTACAAACTTTGACTGTCGTTCATAGAAGTCCTTCATTGTCCCTATTCTTACAATGACCCTGCATTCAAAAGAACCTTCACCCTGCATAAAATAACTCCCTTTCCATGTCATTCAATACAAAATACATTCATCTAGTTAACTATTTGATCACTCAAAAGGCAGAATCCTTGAGAGAACATGACTCTTGTCGTTGACGTTGCCGCTTCCCACTCAAAAGTATTTTTGATCCTTTCTTCCACTGCTGCTTCCCGCTCAAAGGGATTTTAAACCTTTCTTCTGCTGCCACTTCCTGCTCGTCAGGCTCTACTGGATCATTGGAAGAATTTGGTGGGGGGGCATACTGTGGTGCACCCACAACCTTATGTGGTTGGGGCCTGTGGTTTTTCTGGTTCTGCTTCTTACACTGATGTGGTTTCTTTTGAAGCAGAGATTAATGAGGCTATATCCTATGATCTTCCTCTTCTTGGGAGGGGTGGTCGTCGTCCCAGATCAGTTATGCATGTCTCTGTAAGTGACCCTTTAGTGGTAAATCTGGATATGGATATAGCTGATGAGATTTTTAACCTTG
This sequence comes from Thuja plicata, assembly GCA_018584345.1. Lineage (NCBI taxonomy): Eukaryota > Viridiplantae > Streptophyta > Pinopsida > Cupressales > Cupressaceae > Thuja > Thuja plicata. Next base: position 1,725,982 of record MU224404.1, on the reverse strand, counting down.
TAGAGGACTTTTCCTCTTATGTTGCTATTTTTAGATTCAAGGGTTTTTGACCCTCTCTTTCAGACTTGCATGCTTGGATTTCCATACATTGGGAGCCTTTTTTATCTAATTCTATTCTCATATACCCTATGGTGAGGGGTTTTTTTATTGTAAAATTTGACAATATTGAAGATTGGGACACTATTTTGCGTAGTTCTTTCACTTGGGAGGGACATCCCCCCTTGATGGCCAAACCTTGGCATAAGGATTTTGATCCTTATACTAAATCTTTCAATAAAATACCCTTATGGGTGAGGCTTCTGAATCTTCCCCTGCATCTCTGGATGGACTCTATCTTGGAGGTTGTGGGTGAGGCTATTGGGGATTTTCATATGGTTTATGCAGGTTCTTCTAACATCTTTCACCTGACATATGCTTGTATCCTAGTGGAGGTTGATTTCTCTAAGGGTCTCCCTAAGAAGCTGACTCTGGCCTCTCCTCGGGGCTCTTGGATCTAGACCCCTGATTATGAGGGAATTTTGTTTAGATGCAGAAAGTGCCACAAGACTGGTCATATTGCAGTAGGGTGTTTATCAGATAGGGAAAAATCAAAGAAATCACCCTCTTGGTGGGTGGGCGTTGATCACCACCATTACACGGTTCAGAAAGTTTCTAAGGATGCAGGTATGGATGGTCGTCCATCTCAAGATTTTCCCGCTACTAATGCTTCTAATGTCACTGGTGCGGATGTTGTTCCGGACCCTGTTCCTATCTCTGACGTTGTCCTGGGTCAGACTGATGTTGTTGTTCTATCTGGTGATGTGGATGTTGTCCCTGCCTGGATGGCTGATGTTGTCCATGTCTTTGTTGTCCTGACTGCTGGTGTTGTGGTTTCTGGTGCCCAGTTCTCTCTGGGGGGCTGATGTCCCTATTTTTGTCAGGATTGTTGGGATGGACAGCCCTGCCTCTCTGGTTGGGGGTTTCTTCGCTAAATCTTTGTCTTGGTAGAATGATGCATTGTTGATGGAGGAAGGATGGAAAACTATCAAAGGAAAGAAATTAAAGTCTCCCAAGCCTCCTTTTGATATGAGTCTAAGGTCACATAAGGGTGGGACTAAATTATTATCTTGTTGCCCCCTTTCTTTGTTGACTGTTGTTCTGATCTCGGTTTATTTTTTTTGGGAACGTCTGCTTGTTCCCTTTGGTGTGTCTGGCATTGTTTCACTGCAATCTCTTGGTTCTCTTAAAAATCTATCTTTCAGTTTTTTTTTTGTAAAAGGTTTCGGGTCCTTTCAAAACCTGTTTTTACTTAATCAAAACTATTTGATCACTCATTTTAATGAATAACAAAACAAGTTTATGACTGTCCACATTCAGACAGTTTTGATAGACATGCATTCTATCATCAATAAATTTTGCACAAGACATCATTTTTAAAATTTCTTTGGTGGAGATGTTTACAACTTGGATAACCACAACTTTTCTTGCTTGACAACATTTGTTGTCAAGTTGACAACTTTTGCAAATTTAACCAAATGACCTTAAAACTTTGTAATAACCTTAGAAACATGTCAACCAAACCTATTAATGACCTTTTGCATCATTTCCACCCTTCCATGGATGGTTTTATATCATTGGACCTATTTGACCAATCTAGGCCCTAAATGGACAACTATGACAATTTTGACAAAATGGCTCATTAAGCCTTACATCAATAGACTCAATACATCACAAATGACCTTATGACATCAAATGCAGTCAAATGGATCATGTTATGATCTTAGACTTCTTTGGAACCTCTTGGTTCTTTTCCTTGTACCTATGTGCTCCTGCACCAGTTTATCATATTCTCACTCATCAAATACTCATTTTCATAGATGTCTGCGCCTCCTTGCATATAAAAAAATATGGACTAAAATCACTCTCTTCATGAACAAACATCTAGAGGAATATTGTATTCTTTGTGGAGATTTTAATGCAATCTTACATAGTAGTGGCATCCAAATAAGGCTCCAATTCCAAATTTATTTTGAATACTTTACGACAAAATATTACTCTGTTAGAGAAAGAAACAAAGAATGACACACATATGGACCAATCAAAGACTAGGGTTCACCAATATAGCTAAAAATTTGGGCAAATTTATGTTTAGAGGTGACCTTAGTGAATTCCCCTTCTTATTGGAGTGTAATAATATTCCATTTCTAAGATCAAATTATTTTCCCATTCAATTGTGTATTACAAGAGATAAAAGTCTACAAACTGCCCCTTCAAATTTGAAAATATGTGGATGAAGGATACCAACTTTTTTTACCCTTGTGAAGGTTCATGGGCAGAAGAACATCAATTTGGTACCAAAATGTTTGGCGTTGTGGCTAAACCAAGGTTTGTAAAGAAACAACTCAAGAAAAATATTTAGACATCATTCAATAATATTTGTAAGACAAAAGAATAAATTGGGGACAATATAAGGCTCCTCAATGAGGAGGTTGTACTCTTAGGTATGGATAGAGATAGATTTTTTTTAGAGAAGTCCCTCATGGCTTAATAAACTGATATCCTAGTCGAGGAGGAAATATTTTGGCAAAAAAATCAAGGGAAGTTTAGATGAAGGAGATAGAAATTGAAAGGTATTTCACAGTGCCACAAGAATTATATGAAATGTCAACAAAATGTCAAATATTAAACTCATGGATGTAACCATAATTAAGGGACCAGATTTAGTTATCCCAGAGACCATTAGTTTTTTCTCTTATCTTCTTAAATTGGAGGTAATTTATTTGAATGCTTAAATGTGTCTACTCAATAATATTCCTCCTCTAGTTGTCGAAGAGGAAAATAAAATGATTATGTTCCCCTTTCTATAGGGGGTTATCCGCAGTTCATTATTTCCACCTCACGTGGATAAGGCTAAAAGGTTGGATGATTTTCCAATAGGGTTCTTTAAAAGATGTTTGCATATCATGGGTTGAGATGTAGTATAAGCTATTGAAAAATTTAGGAGGAAATGCATTCTTCTAAAAGTGGTAAATAGTACTCTTATTTCATTAATCTCAAAGAAGGAACAAGCCCTTTTGCTTGATCAATTTAGACCAATTTCACTTAGCAATGTTCGTCTCCAAAATTTTCCCCAATGTAGTGGCCAATCGATTAAAAATGGATCATACCTAACATTTTTTGAGAGGAACAAATGGGTAAGAGCAAGTATATTTCCACAATCCATGATTCATAATCTACAAGCTACTTCTAGATTTGATTATGTAGGTGTTTTTCCATCCACGTTTTGGATCACACTCTGTGATCCATCGTCGGGATGAAAATGATAGAGCATAAGGAGAAAATGATAGTTTCTCCTTATGCTATCATTTTCATTATGATGATGAATCATGGAGTGTGATTTGAAACGTTGATGCAAAAACACCTACACAATCAAATCCAGAACCAACTTGCATGTTATGAAATAAATGAGGTTTGTGCGAAAGAAATCTATATTTGATGGAGTGAATTTAGCCCAAGAATTTATACGCTTTGTTCAAACTTTAAACATTTAGTGTATGTTGGTGAGACTAGACATCAAGAAGGCTTATGACTATGTTGATTGGCAATTTCTACTCTAAGTAATATAATTTTTTGGATTTGACAAACAACTATTGAAATGGATCTTCAAATGTATTTAAAATCTCATTTGTGCAAGTTGGATTAGTGGAACCCCAAAGGCTTCTTTCAATACTCTCAGGGTCTTCAATGAAGCAATGCCTTGGGTAGGACTATTAAACATGCCACAACATCCAGTGCTCTTGAAGGTATTCAAGTGACAAGCAATTTACCATTTATCATGCACCAACAATTTTTTGATGGCACCATGTTTTTGTTGAAGTTGATAAATGCAACTTCACCCAAGATCACCTGCATGCAAGACTCAAACATAAACAAAAGAAAAAGACAGAAGATAGAAGAAACAGCTAAGGAGGCCAAAAGGCCAGAGGAGACATCATGTTGAAAAGAATAATTTCTATATTATCAACAATACTGAATACAAACTCCTGAATGAAATGAAAGCGGTGATTCCTTATAAAGGATACCGAAACCCTAAAAAGGGAAACTCTAAAAAATAGAAACTTGCCTAAGTATAACTTAAGAAAAGAGTAGATAGACTAATAATTAACTGATTTAATTATTAGCTATACTAGACTACTCTAACACCCCCCCCTTAAGTGTAACTTAGGGAGAAGCAAA
>MU224404.1:1690739-1721717 GCA_018584345.1 Thuja plicata | reverse complement strand
TGTCCCAGAGAAAGGAACAAGAATGAGCAGGAAGCATCTCCGAAGCATGAACTGAAAACTCTGTCAGAAGAGACTGCTGGAACCCCCACTGAAGTGCATGACCAGGTAGAGAAGACAAATGTCTGAAAAGCTGATCAATCGAACCAGGAAGCAATAGAACCAACAAGTGAACCCCCCCATAATGCTGAACTGGGAGAGGTGACAGGAACACTGAAATGCAATGCCAAAAACATCTGCAGAAGAAGAACCAGGAACACCAACAGTGTAACAGAAGCACACACACAAGATAAAGGGCGGTGTCATCGACACACAGCATGGGCTAATGTCGTGGAAGGTATGCTCACCTGACAAAAGCGGATGCGCCTAAAGCGGCAAAAACATCATAACCCCCCATGGCACTTTATAACAGAGTGCGAGTACAACAACCGTACAAGGTGTACAAGATCCCAGAAAAGTAGAAGAAGGCACTTTATCTCAGTGCATTTACAGAATAAAGAATGCATCAGAAGAGCATACAAGCTCAGAAGTCAGAAAGAAGAGTGAGCTATGAAATTAGAAGAAGAGATCCCAGGACCTGTAGAACCAAGCAATCCACCAGAGTGCATAAACTGCCAAACTCGGAGGAGAGAAAACCTAGAGTAGAATCTGAAAAAAAACCCCTGCTACTGAATAGGTCACTGAACCAGCTTTCTGATGATATCTCGTTTGCCAAAAACGGAGTCCGGATGAGCCAGATATGACTCCCGAAAGGCAAAACAGAATATCAGACTTCAACAGCAAAAAACATTGTTGAAACGGTAGAACCCAAAACCCTAACCTCCATCATCATAAATTGCTCGGAAAGAGCTTTTCGACAGTATATGGAAGTCAGAAAAAGACCCCCGGATGCTCAAGATAGAGCAAAAACACTCCAGGAGGGTCAGAAAGGCCTCAAAAAGCTAAAAGGAAGCCCCTGGGGCTAAAAAAATTGGCCCCTGGGCGCATGGCGCGCGCAGGGGCTGGGCCGAAGCCCCCGGTCCCTCCATATGACCGCGCGCAGAGTAAGTTAAGCCTGCGGGGGCTGGCAAAAGGCGCCACCCGGGCGGCGGGGGCCGCAGAGCTCGGCGGTGGAGCGGCGCCCGTTCAAAAAGGGAGTCGGGCGGTGAGAACTGGCGGCGGAGCCGCTGCAGGGGCGACGAAGACCGCGGGGTTGCTGAGACCGGCGACGGCGGGGTTGCAGAGAGGGCCACGGGCCGGGCGGTGAAGAACGCCGGCGGAGACCGTTGGGGAGGGCGCCCGCAACCGGAGGTGGTGGTGCGGGGGCGGCCCGGCGGCGCCGCCCAGTGAAAAGCATTGACAGCGTAATAAAAACGCATAAAAACCTTGTAAAATAAGGTTTTTTTTAATTTCTTTCTCGGTTTCCGTGCCCGTACGGCACTGGAAACCAAAAAAAATTTGTCTTGGTGCCAACTTGTCCAAAATGGACAAACTTTATATGGATTCTAGGGTTTTTGGGCCTTCTGGACGCAACCGTGAGGTCGGTTTTGGTACAAAGTGCCTCAAAAAATAAAGACCCCCAGATCCAATAGAAAGCACCGAAGAAACTTCTGAAACCCTTTGTGCTTCAACAAAACTCAAACAGTGAGCAGCAAGCGAGCTCTGATACCATGTTGAAGTTGATAAATGCAACTTCACCCAAGATCACCTGCATGCAAGACTATTACATAAACAGAAGCAAAAGACAGAAGATAGAAGAAACAACTAAGGAGGCCAAAAGGCCAGAGCAGACATCATGTTGAAAAGAATAATTTCTATATTATCAACAATACTGAATACAAACTCCTTAGTGAAATGAAAGCGGTGATTCCTTATAAAGGATACTGAAACCCTAAAAAGGGAAACTCTAAGAAATAGAAACTTGCCTAAGTATAACTTAAGCAAAGAGTAGATAGACTAATAATTAACTGATTTAATTATTAGCTATACTAGACTACTCTAACAGTTTTTGGGTCAGCTAAGAGAAAGGAAATTGAAGAATTTAAAAGAATTTCGCCAAAGTATTTGGTTGCCTTGGGCCAGTTTCTGAATGAAAACAAATCAGAAACCTTCTTCTTCTCCGCCAATAATAAGAATGAATAAGAGATTATTAGATTTTAGAATTTAAAAGAGGTTCCCTCCCACATTGACTTTGGGCTCCCTCCAGCAAAAGGTTTGAGGACGAATCAACTCTAGGATGATTTGATAGAGAAAACCTCCACTGAAATTTCACCATGGAAAGGGTAGTGACACTCGTGAATAGAAGGATCGCGATGCTCAAAACCATAATCTCTATCATTCCCATTTATCTTGTATTGCATTTCTCTTAAAGTGAATACTCAAAGCAAAATGACCAAAACATAAGAAGGATTTTTTAGCGAGGCTCAGAGGATAAGAAGAAAATTGCCCTTGTCACCTCAAACAAGGTTAGCAAAGCTATGACGGTTGGTGGAGTTGGCCAAATTTGAAACATCAATCCCCAAAAAAAGCCTTGGGTGCCAATTTGATATGGAGGATACATGCTCAAGATAATCATAAATGGGCTAAGATGTTGCAAAACATGTATCTAGACAACACTAATCTCGATTGAAATTTCTCTACACGAGCACTTCTAAAGGGATCAGGGCTAGACAATTTCATTAGCATGCATGGACCTATAATAACTAATTTGATTACATGGCATATCCACAATGGAAGAAAAGCCTTTTTTAAGAAGATTCTTCAAGTGGCCTTCCTATTATTGAAGGGTTATTTGATCTTCCTAATGATAAATGAATTCTCCAAAATGATTGGGGAATTTAAGTCAAGGATTATGCAATAGTTTAGGAGACTAGTGGAATTGGTTGGTAGGCATGAAGGATTTTGATTTTGATCTTTTGTAGTCAGTTGATTCCATTCCTTATAATAATAATTCCTCCTTCACTTTCTTGAGCATCCATTACTTTTGTGTTTCTTTGATTCTCTATGTAGTTCCATAGCAATTGGCCTATTGATTTCTTGTACTATCATTCATCCATGATTGTTTCATCCATGATTCATTCCTCTGTCATCAATTTGGATGCCTATATATTGCACCATTTGTTGGCAATGAACCCTTCTCTATTTCTTTACTATTTTGTGCCACTTTTTAGTGATTCCTTAGTAGAATTATTTGTCTCCTCATTTTTCTCAGTATCTTCATCCTCTTGCTTTTCCTCTAATTAATTATTACAATCTTCATTTTTCTTTACCAAAGCTTCATGAAATTCTTTTGCACATTGAACTTATTATTCCAAAGATTCTAACCAAAGATAACCAAGAACATGTCCAACCCGTCCATAACTAAATTGTGAAAATTTGAATGGAAAACATATTTATTCATAGGGATCTTAAAATCTTCCAAAAATTTGAATATCCATACCTAGCATTTGACTGACCTCAATGTTCTTTATTTGTACAAGTAGTTGATGGTTAATTTCATGTAGCAATGAAGTTATACTTGTTGTTAGGGTTTATATAGACAATAATTCCTCTTCTTTTTCAATGTATCCATTAGAAAGAAGGGTTGAATCATTCTTTCGTGGAGCTAAAGTGCATGTACTTTCATCATTTCCTTCTTCCTATAACTCTTCTCCTTCATCTTCTTTTTCTTCTTGGGCCTCTCCTTTTTGTCTTCTTCTTTTTCCACTTCTTTAATTTCATCTTGATATTCTTATTTTTTTTCTTTTATCTCTTCCTCTTCTTCTTTCAAAGCCCATCAATAAAGAATACATATCATTCCTCACCTTATCCTCTTAATATATTTTTTTAATAGTTTTCCACAAAATATTCTAACATTACCAATCCAATGTATCTCCACTTCCATCAAAATTAGGAACCTAAATTGAAACTAGGGTTTGAGACCTTTGCTTTTAATATATAATATTTTTATCAAATCCCACTGAATCAACTTTAATATAAAATATTTTACACTAACATTTTATATTTATGTACTACCATTATAATGTATCTCCACTTCCATCAAAATTAGGAACCTCAATTGAAACTATGCTTTCAATATTTAACCATTTTGTAAAATCATATTGACCCAACTTTAATCTAACCAATACATGATATCGCCAACCTCAAATTAGGAAATGAATTTAATATACCCCTAATAAAGTTTAACTGGCATTTTAGAAATGTATAGATTTCATTGAAAATCTCTAATTCGCAAAGCCAATATATGAAAACCATAAAAATTTCACAACTCAAAATAATAATGACAAACTTTTTTTTCGGATTGTACGCCACTTAATAAGATCCGCACATGATAATGGCAATAATATAATGCAAATAATCGATCTCGTATAGCACGAGAGATGCTTGTAGGCCAATAAGTTATGATATCTAATATATGCAGAAATATAGTAAATCCTTGAGGTAGGGTAACACCATACAATACTACTTCTCTAAAAGAATCCATTCCATGCTATATCTCCGAGAAATCCAAAACACAATATCATACTTCACACACATCTTTTACAATAATAATAACATTACTCATATAGACCTCCCCCTAATAGTACAATGAAATGGTAGTCCTAATGAAGGCCTACTCAATGTCTAAAATAATTATTCACATGACTCAATATCACTAATTTAAGAGATGTGTCACAGTATAATGTTGATGTCCTATTCAAATAGTCATGTTTTCAATAGATAAAATTTTGACACTTTATTGAAACAAAATGATCAAAATAGGAAAAAAGTTAATCCACACTAAAGTTTCAAGTTTAAAATATACAAAATAAAATTGAACGTGAGTGTGCGTGCACGTGCACGTATGCAATATAAGAGTGAGCCCCACTTAACCTCATTTTCTAGCATTTTATCAACTAAATGATAATTTATCATTTTATTAAAATATTATAAAAAAAAAATCAAAAATTTAAAAATATAAAACATAAAAAGACTAAAAAATATGCATTTGATTACTTTCTATATAATTTCAAATTTTGAAATTTGTCATTTATTAGAGATTCAAGTTCAAAAGATTAGATTATTGTTGCATGTTTCCTTTATGGAAGTGTGAGGCAACTTTGAACCTTCATCTATACACATACACTTAACATTACAATACAACTCCAACTCGTGACAAAAAATTTCAATGCAATGATCCTATCCTTTTTACAAAATTCCAATAACATTTCCCATCATTTGGCAAATTCAATCCAATTCCAATGAAACTTGGGACACACATTGGATGTCTCAACATAAAATAAAGTTCATATATTGTTTTGAAAATTAGATGAAGATAATGAGGTAAAAATGCATATCAATTTCATAATTGGTTTGTGTCAATTCAATAAGTTGAAGAGCGTCAATTCCTTGTCTTCTATTATTTTGTGATATCGCTATCAAAATTTAACTATGTAGTTTTTGAGTCAAACTAATTGACCCATGTTTCATGAGTTAAGAAATTCCAATAACATTTCCCATCATTTGGCAAATTCAATCCAATTCCAATGAAACTTGGGACTCAAATCCATCCGATACATATAAAATAAAGTTTGTATATTGTTTTGAAAATAGATGAAGATATCAAGTGAAGTCAAAAGCATATTAATTTCATCATTGATTTGCCCCAATTCAATAAGTTGAAGATCATCAATTCCTTGTCTTCTATTATTTTGTGATATTGATATCTGAATTTAACTTTGTAGTGTTTGAGTCACTCATTGACCCTTATATTATTTTATTTAATTGGAACAATGTTGAATGATTTGAATAATTAGCAACGAATATGAAATGCACATACTGAATATGAAATGTTGAATGATTACTTACAACCAATCATTCTAATATGATTATGAACATGTGGTCAACTTAAAATTCTAATGTGGGACAATATTGCTAAGAGTTATGGCATTTTCACTATGCCACAATAATGTAGCAGCACAAGATATCAATAGTCCAAGCCAAAATAAGAAAGTTCAATCATCTATATCCAAATTAAAGCTCAAAAGTCTACCAATATTGACTACGCTGAATAGTTTTATTTTATTTTGTTGCAACTAAAATCACATAAATCATGATCTATTTAATCAAACAACAAGGGCTTACATGCAAACAATAAGTTGTATTCAAACAACAAGGGCTTACATGCAGCTTGAGTCCTTGCCTAATGCAAAAATAGCAGCAATTATCACAAAATTTGAGCAAAAAATAACCGTGATTAACAGGAAATTTGAGCTTATGACATTTAGTTCTTTTGATTCAATGCAACTTTTTGATTCAACGAGTTTAAGGGGCTTTCTAATGAATGTTCACAAGGCACAACACTTTCTGAAGGTTTTGCAAATAGGCTTGTAAGCAAAGTGGGTTTTAACCTTGGAGGAAACTTTGTGGTTAAGCATGTTTGAGCTGGAGTAATACTGGGATGAGTGACCTCCTAGGAAGTCTCAGTGCTTCACCTCTATGAGCATCACCTAGATGCAATGAGTGCCATGTGTTTCATTCATTCTCATGAGAGATGGGTTCTTGTAAACCATTTCACCAAACATGGGTCAATGAGTTTGACTAAAAAACTACACAATTGAATCCTGATTGCAATATCACAAAAAGATACACAATATACAACAGCACATAAACGATGGGACAATAATATAATCATTAATGAAAATTTTCATATGCTCTGATGCATTGTAACATTTCTGTGAAATGAAATGATTTTTGGAACTAGCTACGGAAGCTCAAAGTTCTTTCAATTGTTTTGTACAGGCAGGCACTTCACTCTTTCTGGAAGACTCTCCCGGGAATCTTTTAATGAAGGCAACCTTCACAACTAGCTATACACTGCCTTCACAAATTATAAAATAGGAAACAATAGACTTTCCTTTAAACAGTGACCTTTCATTGATCTTGATAAAAGTTTCAGCCGTTAAAAACAGGTTTTTTTCTCTCAATCTGCATTTAAATCAAAACCCATTTTAGAACTTAACAGCAAAACAAAAACAAAATTAAACATCTCTCAGCTAGTATTTTATATTTTGTTTGAGTTTAAGAGCAGCCTTGTGGAGCTCGTGCTTGAGAAGATAGTATTGCTTCGCTTGTTGCAGACACTGCAAGCAGCTGCTAGCGTAAAATTAATTACACAATGCATCTTTACAAAGCTATTAGTTTGTTCACCAAAAAGGGATATAAACGAGTTCCAAACAAACTAATACCATTCAAAAAAGGATTACAAATTACTCTTATCAGTTCATGTCTTCTATTCAAAATCAAAACTAAGCATAACTCTACAACTACGGTTAATATCATTCAGAATAATAAATTACTCTTATCAATTCATCATGGAGTCAACAAAAATACATGGTGTATCAGACATAACACCGTTTTTTTATCTCAATCTGCATTTAAACCAAAACCCATTTTAGAACTTGACTGCAAAACAAAAACATTATTAAATGTCTTTCAGCTCGTGCTTGAGAAGACAGTACTGCTTCACTTATTGCAGACACTGCAAGCAGCTGCTAGCGTAAATTAATTACACAATGCTTCTATACAAAGCTATTAGTTTTTTCACCAAAAAGGGATACTAACGAGTTCCAAACAAACTAATATGATACAGAAAAACAATAAAAGCATTCAAAAAAGGATAATAAATTACTCTTATCAATTCATGTCTTCAAATGCAAAATCTATTTAATATCCAAACTAAGCACAACTCTACAACTATGGTTATTATCATTCAGAATAATAAACTACTCTTATCAATTCATCTTGGAGTCAACAAAAAAAATACATGAAGGTGTATCATATTGTGATATTACTATCCGGATTCAACTGTGTAGTTTTTTTTGAAAACTCATTGACCCATGTTTCATGAGTAGTGGTTCACAAGAACCCATCTCTCATGAGAATGAATGGAACACTTAGCACTCAATGCATCTAGGTGTATCATAGCCATGTATTTCTGAGACATTTCTACAATGGTGCAAGATACTAACATTTTTTCTTAGCACTCAATGCATCTAGGTGTATCATAGCCATCTTGTTAATGTTGTCAGAAAGAAATCTAGCAATCTGATGTTCAACAAATGTTCAAGCCAAGAATGCCAGACTCCTCATTATAATGAATGTGTAGCAAACCATGTAGTAAGAATTAGATTCATTTCTTCTTAATAATTATTTTCCTTTCCTATATAGTTGCAAACCTCGGATTAGAATAACAAGAATTTGATTAATATTAGGACAGGTGCCTTGCCAAATACCATAATCAGATCTTTTGATTAAGATTCCAGATTCAAATACGGTTTTCTGTTCTTTACACTATTCGCAACATACTTCTCAACAATAATGGTTGGGATTCTCTCTCTTAGGTACATTTTACTGTGAAAATCTTTGAAGTAACCCCACATAACTGAATCAAAATTATACATTGTTATGCGATGCCTCCTGCGGTTTCCTTTGCTGCTGCCGTCTCCCGCCCAAAGGGGATCTGCTCAGGACCTGTTGGCTCCGCAGTTGCCTCTGTTGGGGGAGGACCTTCTCCCGTTGCCACTGCTGCTGCCTCCTGTTTGGCAGAGGCTTCGTTTGGGGCGTTTGCTTCGTTGCCGAATGTAGGGGGTTCATTGGCGTCCGGCACTGCTGCTCTCAAACCTGCGCTTTCCTTTGCTGATGTGGCTGCCTTTGAAGCGGGCATCCATGGCCAAGCATTTCCTAGGAGAGGAGGTAACCGTTCCTCTCCTCCTGTGGTGCCTGTTTCTGTAAGTAACCCTATTGTCGTCAATCTTGATACTGATACTGTTGATGAGATTTTAAAAACTGCGGAAGATTTTTCTTCCAATGCTACTATCTTTTGTTTTAGGGGTTTTTGGCCCTCTCTTGCTCAGTTGCATGCTTGGATTTCCGAACATTGGGAACCATTATTAACTGATGATGCTCAGATATACCCTGTGGCAAGGGGGTTTTTTATTGTTAAGTTTGATAATGCTGCAGATAGGAAGACTATTTTGTGTGACTATTGTTTCTCTTGGGAAGAGCGCTTCCCTTTGATGGCCAAACCTTGGTATCAAGGGTTTGATCCTCTCTCTGAGTCCTTTAATAAGATACCCTTATGGGTTAGACTGCCGAATCTTCCCCTTCATCTATGGCTGGATTCTGTTTTGGAATCGGTGGGTGAGGCTCTTGGGGATTTTCAGATGGTAGATATGCACTCCTCTGAAATTTTTAAGACAATGTATGCTCGTATTCTTGTGGAGATGGACGTTTCCAAGGGTCTCCCTGAGAAGATCACTCTGGCCTCTTCTTTGGGCTCTTGGACTCAGAATCTTGATTACGAAGGTATCCCTTTCAGATGTAGCAGTTGCCACAAGACTGACCATCTTGCTGCGCGGTGTACATCTGATAAGATTAAATCAAAGAAATCGCCTTCTTGGTGGTTGGGGGCTTCTAGCAAACATTATACAGTTCGTAAAGATTCCGTGGATGGGGGTTCGGCTGCCTGTCCTCCTCAGAATGATCAAGCTCTGGCTGGAGATTCTAATGATGTATCTGTTGCTGCTAATGTTGTCTTTGTAGCTACTGTTGTTGTCTCTGATGTTGTCCCTTCTAGTGTTGCTAGTGTTGTCCCTATGCAGAACGATGATGTTGTCCTTGGTTCAGCGCTTTTGTCTTCTGGTGCTCTTGGTTGTGCTGGTCATGGTTCTCCTGGGAGGATCTTTGGGTTTGATGGTGCCAGTCCCGCCCCTCCTGTGGCTGGGATTGTGACCTGCCCTTTACAGGGCTCTTCAGGTTCCTCTTTGGACTGGAAGAAGGATGTTGGCAAGGTGGAGGATGGATGGACAACAGTTAAGTGAAAAAAAGTTAAGTCTTCCACTCCTTCATTTGATATGAACTTACATTCACATAAAGATGGGCAAAAATGTAAATCTTGATTGCCTTGTTTTTGGCTGGTTGGGCCTTTTTCTTTTTGGTTGGAACTATGGTTAGTTCCTTTGGCTTGTTTGGTAGGGCTCCACAGTTGTTTTTTGGTCTTTCTTTGACCTATCTTTTGCTGCTATTGTACAAGGTTTCAGGACCTTTCAAATCCTGTTTTTACTTAATCAGAACATACTTTCAACAATGCAGATCAACATCCAGCATGTCTTTTTTTCTTAATAATTATTCTCTCCTAGAATCACATTCACATTCTCCTTGTAAATTTGTAGTGAGAAGATGGAAACATAGAAAAAGTTCAGCCACCAATTCCACTGGGAGTGGGGAGTCAATCCAGATTTAGCAAAATATTTAATTGTACAGCGACGGTGGTTGTGAGGGTTTCTAGTTTTTAGTTCTAGGTAGTCTCAATCTTTTAACTTTTTTTCCCTAGCTTCTGTGAGGTTTTGAATACTCATAGTTTGTGACAGTCTTCTACTTCGATAGGAAAGTGCAATAAAACCTATTTGAGTTCTGTTGCAAAAAACATATTTTTGGAGACATTTGTTTTGGGATATCCAAAACTATTGTCTATGGTTGAGAATTTAATTGAGAGCCTTACGTCAGTTTGTACGAATGATTTCAGAGGTACACACTTTCCTTATTATCCTGGTCAACATGAACAAGGTACTTCTGTATATGTTTACCGGATTGCTGCAGCAAATGTTGTTTCTAATAGGAAGTTAACGAGTGTCCCTGCTACTTGGCAACTTGGTGATTGGTCTTTCCTCTCAACATCAATAAGGAAATCAGGCATAATTTTCCCTGTCAAGCAAGATGCCTTACCACATAAAGGCACGAAATATCAGCAGACTGAAACCTTGCCTAGTTTTCATCTTCCCATGATACTTCAGGATCAATACAGAATTACATCATATCTTCTCAGAGTTGTATTCCCGTTGGCTTAGGCTCAAACCACATGAAAACTGGAATTCATACTACAAGAAATATCATAAGAACAGAGTGAAACGTGATAAAAAACTTCCGAAGATGTTTTTTTAAATTAGCATAGTGCACTGTAAGCATGAAGACAAAAGTTGGGGACATTACAGAAGCAGAGAGGATATTCAAAGAATGGGAATCAACCAGTTCAAGATATGATTTCACACTTTCTAAGCTACTTCTCTCTGCATATTTAAGAGGAGGTATAACAGAAAAGGCATATTCAATTGTTTTGTAAGGCAGGCACTCCACACTCCACTCTTTCTGGAAGACTCTCCCGGGAATCTTTTAATGAAGGCAACCTTCACAACTAGCTATACACTGCCTTCACAAATTATAAAATAGGAAACAATAGACTTTCCTTTAAACAGTGACCTTTCATTGATCTTGATAAAAGTTTCAGCCGTTAAAAACAGGCTTTTTTCTCTCAATCTGCATTTAAATCAAAACCCATTTTAGAACTTAACAGCAAAACAAAAACAATATTAAATGTCTTTCAGCTAGTATTTTATATTTTGTTTGAGTTTAAGAGCAGCCTTGTGGAGCTCGTGCTTGAGAAGATAGTACTGCTTCGCTTGTTGCAGACACTGCAAGCAACTGCTAGCGTAAATTAATTACACAATGCATCTTTACAGAGCTATTAGTTTTTTCACCAAAAAGGATATTAACGAGTTCCAAACAAACTACTATGATACAGAAAAACAATACCATTCAAAAAAGGATAAAAAATTGCTCTTGTCAATTCATGTCTTCAAACCCAAAATCTATTCAATGGTACATGATACGAACATTTTTTCCTTCATTATCTTGTTAATGCCATCAGAAAGAAATCTAGCAATCTGATGTTCAACAAATATTTTTCAAGCCAAGAATGCGAGAGACACCTCATTATAATGAATGTGTAGCAAACCATGTAGTAAGACTTAGATTCATTTCTTCTTAATAATTATTTTTCTTTCCTATATAGTTGCAAACCTCAGATTAGAATAACAAGAATTAGATTAATATTAGGACAGGTGCGCTGCCAAATACCATAATCAGATCTTTTGATTAAAATTCCTGATTCAAATACGGTTTTGTGCTCTTTACACTATTCGCAACATACATTCCACAATGCAGATCAACATCCAGCATGTCTTTTTTAAGTATCTCCTTGTAAATTTGTAGTGAGAAGATGGAAACATAGAAAAAGTTCAGCCACCAAAAATTATAATGATATGAATTAAGTATACGAAGACTCGTAAGCCATCCACATTTCATTAAGCCACCAAAATACATAAATTCTTTGGCAGAGTTTGCTCTCTTTGACTTTTCAAAAGATATTTTTAGAAAAAAAAGAAATTAATAGGAAACGAAAAATCACTGAAATTTTTGTTACAGAATAAAGGGTAGTATTTGGCCGTAGATTCTGTGATCTGATTTCTTGTTAATACACAAATATATCGGCAGGGCCAGATAAAGCCAAATGTCTTCTCAATCTGATAATATATCTGTCTCTCCACATATGCATTTGGTATCACCACAATCAAACTTTACAATACATTATTACGCCATAGGCGTTTCAATTTTGTAAAGCCCCAGCCTGCTTTGTGCGATGGACGGTTGAAAGTGGTGGAGAGCCCAATGACTGCCATTCAAATCATCGCCACCGTTCATCATTTTCTACTTTACACGTAGCTTGTTCCGTCAGTTTCTTTGTGTCCATCAGATTTCTCGGGTAAAAAGCATAACCAATCACCACGATTTTGACCTCTGGACAGTACGATAAGCAAAGCGGCCCGATTAACATTTTGAATGGCAATTATCCGCACAGAAAATCTTCCTTCCACTTTTAGTCTAACATTCCCAGCATTTTCTGGAGGATGAAGTATAAATGCCAAAATCAAAAATAAGCATTTTCTGGAGGATGAAGCATAAATGCTAAAATCAGAAATACAAAGCGATTTTGAGCAGCCTCTTAAGCAAGCGAAACGACTTAAACATGGAAAATGGGAAGACATGCGTGGGAGCACACTGTTACAGATTGGTGTTCTTGGTAATGGCAGGAGTTTGCCTATTGGGATTACGCCTAGACGTGCTTCTCACCTTTAGGACGAAGAAATTGTATTCCAATTTATACAAATCTAGGAAGGGCAGAGCCTCACAACACATCAGACAAAAGCTCTGATGGGATTCTACGCATGATTTGTGAAGAAGCATTGTTTATTGATTGATTACAGAAGTGGGGAGGCACAAGGAATTTGTATGTTTGTGTTTATCTCTCCCATTTCCTCCTGTCTTTTCCATGGTAAACGGCTATGAATTTTGGGAATGGATAGATAACAATCCCGTCAAATCAAAATCCCCACCTTTCGGTCTAATCGGCAATAAAGTGTTAAAAACAATGGACGGATCTGAGGGATGCACAAAAGACGCTCAACAGCTTAACAAGTGCGGTGTAACTGCAGAAATGAGGTTGATTGGCCACTTTGATTGGTCGGGAAATGATTACGAAAAGATGAACTCTGTCATTAACGAAGCAGCGTGTAAGTAGGCATGCCTCGACGATTGCTTCTGTTGCTACCTACGCTGTTTCTGCAGAAAATGGATGGAATTGCTTGAAGAAAGGGTTGTCGCTCAGAGTGGGCGTGCAAATAGCAACATAACTGCTTTTGTCAAAGTATATGAAGAATCTATCCCTCTAAAGCTAAAAAATATTGTATTAAAATCATTATTTAATAAAAAAATATTATAACAAAATGACAAAATATAGAAATTTATATGGATGGAATGCTTATGAAGGAGTCTTACTCATTCTCTCCGTTGCAGAGTCTGGCCTTACACCTGCCAATTTCATTTTCTCTTAAAAGAACAAACCTATTCTGTGAATATTCTGCAATCTTCCATGATAACACACCGTTTTATCAAACAGTTCACGGACCCTGTTTATACTTCAATCATGAAATTCTATGAGATACACATCTCTCTAAGGTATTTTGTTAAACACTACATGCACCTTTTCTATACTTCCACATTTTAGCAAAGGCAAAGAGGATGGTGGAAGAGGTTGCAACATTTGGCCCCAAACCTTCCAATTGCATTTGCTTGAAAGTTTCTTAAATCTTTTTAAGAAATCTAATTTGTGCATATCCTGCAATCAAGGCATTCAATGAGACCACATTTCTTTTGGTACTCCATCAAACAGTTCATGGGTGTTCATGGGTTTTGCGTATGCTTCCACATTTTGCAAACATTACTACAGAGCATCTCTAACTACAACATCAGGACAAAATTCCTCTATCATTTATGGATTTTTGGGTACTAATACCCTGTTCCAAAGCTCCCATTTGACAAGGCACAAATGTAAACTAATCGGATTGGAAACCTGTTTGCTATTAAGAGTTCTTCCCCTAGATATTAACATCTTGTTCTTCCTGAATCTGGTTTTCCAAAAAAATTCTCCTCTTGCTGAACACCGAATGTGGTCCAAGAGTGTTTTTTTTCCTCTTGATGCTGCTGAAATCGAGTAGCAACATATATTCAAAAAAATGCAGAAATATGTAGGCATGCATGCATAATGTGCTTCTTGTGACAATGCACATTAGGCACTTGGGACAATGCACATAGGCCACTTTTCACAAGGTCACCTACCTGCAATCAAGGACCCATTATCATGGCACAGGAGCACATTATTTTACAGCAATAGCCCAACGTGGGGTCTATTGTTTTGGATCCGCGATTTGTCGGGACATTTGAATTGGTCTTTTATTATTATTATATATTTTTAGCTTTAGAGTTACAAATATAATCACGAAAAATATAAAATTTAATATTAAGTTAAATTAATTAAAAATTACATCTTAATGAGAACAAATAAAGTTAAAGATTAAATAACGAAATTGAATTAAGTAATTAATTTGAGTTGAAAAAGTCACGCATTTTCCTCGCGACTTGTAATTGTTGTTATTGAATTATAATGGAAGTTGCCACCTAATTAACAGTACGTGAGCTTAGAAAACCGGAGAAGCTTCAAAACAGGAGCCAAAATTTCCTTATAAATGCTCTAGCTTTGAGAAATCTCTGTGCACTTCTGAATCCTCCTCTGCTTTGTTAACCTAAAACTTGAAGCTTTGTTCACAGAGCTACTCTGTTTCTTCAGTTTCATAAGATCTGTTCATAAGCTCTGTGTTAAAAGTTCTGTTTCTACAGTTTTATAAGCTCCGTTCATAAGTTATGTGTTAAAAGCCCTGTTTCTGCAGTTTTACAAGCTCTGTTCATATATAAGTTATGTACTAAAATATGCTCTGTGCTAAAAAAAGTTCTGTTTTTGCTGTTTTATATCACCTGTTAATGGTTGATCTCAAATTCAATGTGAGAAGGCAGGAAGCTGTCCTTGTGGCTCCTTCTTTGCCTACTCCCAGAGAATTTATGTATCTTTCTAACATTAATGATTTCACGTCCCTGTAGTTCAGTTTTATAAGCATAACTTTCTGAAAGAGTACCAAGATCCTGCTAAAGTTATCAAAGAAGCTCTGGGAAAAGTTCTGGTGCATAACTACCCTTCTGCTGGGAGGCTCAGAGAGGCGGCTGCTGGGAAACTGGCTGTGGAATGTACAGGGGAAGGAGTTCTGTTTGTGGAGGCAGATGCAGATGTTTCTCTGGCTGAGTTTGGAGATGTTCAACCGCCCATTCCTGGTTTTGATTAGCTGCTGCATGACATTCTCAGTCCCCAAACTGCCATAAACTCTCCTCTCCTCCTCATTCAGGTTTCTAAATCTTGGGTTTTTGTCAGATTGTTCTGTTTCTGTGCCATGGGGGATAGATTTGTAAATAATAAAAGACATGAAGAGAGAGAAATAGAGATATACAGATGGTGAGATGGAGTAATAAAGAGATAAAAATATAAGGAGATATATAGGAGAGAAAAAGAGAGGCAGAGATAAATAGATAGATAGAGAGACATCAAACATAGATAAGTAGATATATACAAATAGAAATGAAGATGGGGAGAGATAAAGAGTGGGAGAGAAAAAGATATATGGCCATCTAAATATGAGAGATATATAGTGATAGAGAGGGATGGAGAGATGACAAGATAGAGATAGAGACAAAGGGAGAGATGGGGGACGAAAAATGGAGATGTGGAGATTTAAAGGTATAGGAAGGGGGTGATGGAGAGAGGTGGATGAACAGAGAGAGGGAGATTTATCTAGATATGGAGGGGTGAGAGGAAGACATAGATAGAGATGAATATAGAGTGAGAGGATGGGAGAAAAATTTATAGATAGATATAGAGAAATTGACAGGTAAAGATAGAAATAGATCTAGGGAGATACATAAGGAGACATAGAGAGGATGAGAGGGAGAGACCGACAAAGGGATAGATACTTAATTGACCTTCCATACATCTACGGTGTACCCATTGCACACTAAGGTGTGATTGCTAGTAATTAACTGTTTTAACTGATGTGGAGAACAGGACTACAGTTTCGTTGGCAGTAAAACAAGCAAATTAATTGCAGCTTTGAACTCTTTCTCACAAATTCCACTGGGGAATCAATCCAGATTTAGCAAAATATATAATTGTACAGAGATGGTGGGTGTGATGATTTCTAGCTTTTAGTAATAATTAGTCTCAAAGTGCAA
This sequence comes from Thuja plicata, assembly GCA_018584345.1. Taxonomy (NCBI): domain Eukaryota; kingdom Viridiplantae; phylum Streptophyta; class Pinopsida; order Cupressales; family Cupressaceae; genus Thuja; species Thuja plicata. The sequence goes on along the minus strand of MU224404.1, from coordinate 1,705,196 downwards.
TAAACCCTATTTGAGTTCTGTTTCAAAAAAATATTTTCGGAGACATTTGTTTTGGGATGGTGGGTGTGAGGGTTTGTAAAGTTGTCTTCCCGGACCCTGGCGGTCCCAAGGAGCAAAAGTCATTCTGCATTGCACAAGCAAATTCAAAAAGAAATCATTATTCAGCGATGACAGCTTACAATACAACACAAAAAAGGCATTATGTACCTACAAACATTGAAGCAAAGTGTGTAGTACCTGCAGGGTCTGATAATGCCGCTAATGTTTTTTAGCACCTTCAGCTGCCTCCTGCTATCGAAGAAACCTGAAATGGTCCTCAAAACCATCTGAAGAAAGAGTAAGCGTCAATGAGAATCAAAGAGTGATGCAATGAACAAATATCGAGCTTTTTCATACGTAAAATGTAACAAGGCAGAGCGTTTCCCGAGCTGTGGATACACCATAAATAATATTTGGAAGAAGTGAGCCAATGAGTGCTAAGTGTTCCATTCACTCTCATGAGATATGGGTTCATGTGAACCACTACTCATGAAATATGGGTCAATGAGTTTGACTCAAAAAACTACACAGTTGAATCCTGATAGCAATATCACAATTTGACTTGCTGTGGAAAAATCTTCTACTTATCAGAAGTGAGCCAGCTAATAAATATGACTTTTTTCAATATCCAACAAGACACAAATTGGTAATTATTTAGAAGTGCAACTTGAAACTGGTGTATGAATACATAGACTTGCATATTACAGGTGAAGTCATTGGTTTTATATTAGGGTGATGTGGTTGAAAATAAGTCACATTCAAATTAGAGGAGGATATGTCACTCAGTGTCATAGCATCACACCAGAAATTTCAAGCTTGGTTTCACGCAAACTTTAACATGGTATCAAAATTTATGTTAGCAAAGTCAGACAGTTACTGTAATGTGGGTCCAAAGGGTTCCTGTAATGTGGGTCCAAAGGTGTGTTGACGGGGGAAACAGTTATCCAATTCTTAGAATACACCAGTACATAAATTACGTTCATATATCATATTAGTACATGATAGAAACTGGATAGCCATTTTCATTGAAAGGTGAATCACACCCAAATCAAATAACAGAACACCCCAATAATAAATGAGAGGTCTAAATTCAACTGCTGACTGAGAATTTAATTGAGAGCCTTACGTCAGTTTCTAAGAATGATTTCAGAGGTACGCACTTTCCTTGTTATCCTGGTCAACATGAACAAGGTACTTCTGTATATGTTTACTGGATTGCTGTAGCAAATGTTGCTTCTAATAGGAAGTCAACGAGTGTCCCTGCTAATTGGCAACTTGGTGATTTTTTTTCCTCTCAACATTAATAAGGAAATCAGGCATAATTTTCCCTATCAAGCAAGATGCCTTACCACATAAAGGCACAACAATATCAGCAGACTGAAACCTTGCCTAGTTTTCATCTTCCCATGATACTTCAGGACCAATACAGAATCACATCATATCTTCTCAGAGGTGTTGTATTCCCGATGGCTTAGGCTCAAACCACATGAAAACTGGAATTCATACTACAAGAAATATCATAACAGAGTGAAACATGATAAATAACTTTTTAAGATGTTTTTTTTTAAATCAGCATAGTACACTGTGAACATGAAGACAAAAGTTGGGGACGTTAAAGAAGCAGAGAGGATATTCAAAGAATGGGAGTCAACCAGTTCAAGATATGATTTCACACTTCCTAAGCTACTTCTCTCTGCATATTTAAGAAGAGGTATAACGAAAAGGCTGAAATTTTTAGTATTACTGTGAAGGAAAGAGGTGAGCAAATTTAAGATGTGGGAAATTCTAGCACAGGGCCGTGTGCAGAGCAAATAGATAGATAAGGCAGTCACAGCCATGATGGGAGCTTATTCAAGAGTGAAATTTAGTGACTAGAAACTACATTCTGAAACAACAAAGCAGAGGTCGATTGGAAGGAGGGAGTGGTTGATTGGGAGTGGAACCCAGTATCAAGAAGCATCATTGGCATGAAATGGACAGTGATCATGAATGAGGTCAACATTGCTAGAGGACAAGCTATATTTGGGACAGGATGAATGTCATGTCCCTTTCTCAGAGGTCAGCCAGCAACATCCAAAAATGTGTTTTTTTTAAATGCTAAACAATTAATATGTAAATATTCAATTAAAAATAATATATAATATGCATAAAATTATAATTAGTTGATAGGTTTTATATTGTGGGCATTGCCCACCCTGATAGGGTTTATATTGTGGGGCATCGCCCACCAGAATTAAGTATCCTACACCAAGAACTCACAATGGAATTTGAGGACAAATTTTGACTTGTAATTTATATTTTCAGTACAAAAAATCAAATCAAAACAGAAGCACAAGATATTGAGCCCGCTTAAACAACTCCACCCTCACTCCTCCAACAGGTTTGGCTACTGTCGTTTCAATCTCCAGCTCTCCTTTGCTGCCATTGTCGTTGAGATTGAGTGCTGGATCGAAGGCAACAATGAACTCTCCTATGTTGATTATAAGCATTCAAAAAGTGTTTTTGATCTGTGTAAAGCATGGTAGTCTTGGGTCCCCCCCTCCTCGGTATAATAAATTTATACTTGCTCTCCATATTACACACACAAATTTGCATCGTTTTTCTTTGTATTGTGCAGGCATTGCATTAATCAATGTTTGCAGAGATTCAGAGGAAATTCATGTCTGATCTAGATGTCCAAATCCCCCACCTTTGAGAAGCTCTAATGGTTCTCTCCCATGTCCTTGAGACTTCTAGACCTGCTAATACTTAAATAATTTATTAAATATATTTACCAATTTAATGAACTGAAACTCTCCTCATCCGATGAAGCTATAATCTAAGACTTGGGGTTTGTCATTGTTCAGTGAATGAACCCACCTGTGCTGAATTGTTTAGGGCACAATCGAATTTCTACCAAATAGCTGCACTAACCCTTCTCAACTGTAATTATGGTTTAATTCTCATGGCCTCCTCTATTGAGCATACAGTCATATCCACCCAGCCTCATTTATTCAGAATACAATCAAATTTCCACGCATCTGAAATTCAGGTTACAATCAAATTCATCTGAATTCCACTCAATAATTGCATCTGAACTCTTCTTTTCAAAGTAGAACAACTCACCAGATTGTATTAATTGAGGGTGCAACCGAATTTACTTAAAGATTTGCAATTATGATATTTATTACGCTGAATTTCCTGTCAAATTAACCAAAGATTCTTTGAAGTGGGATATTTAGGCCCTAGGGCGCAGTTAGGGTACTCTCAAATCCACTTGCCTCCATTGGATTGCGGTGCTTTTCAAAATTGGTTGGCCTCGTCTGGTGAGAGTATACACAATTAGCTGCAAATGAAATATGGATTTGAAAAAAGTCCAAAATGAGTTGTTTTATCCTTAAATGCATTGATTTTGTAAAGAAAATCAGACTTTTGAAGTTACTAAATTCTGAAAACAAAAGTCTGAGGACTTAGTTTGCAGACTACTAATTTAAGAGCACAACATAGTCCCTTTGCTGCTACAAACTTAGAAAAATCAGAATTTTGAAGTCATGAAATCTGAGAAATTTTCTGACACATGTTTGAAGACAGTTTGAAGACATGGTCTGCAAATAGGTACAATCAGATTGTTAGGACATCAAAACATGATTAAATTAACTTATTTAGACTTTCAAATTCAAGGATCAGACCTCTTCATTAATGCACAAACTCTGATTTTTCTAAGGACGGACCTGCAGCATGTCCAAAAACTTAGAAATCAATGCACCACTTTTCTAAATATCACCCCAAACATGCATTGTGAGGCCTGATAATGGGGAACAAGTCTTAGGATCAGACTGGTTTTTTAGACAAATTCTGAGAATACGTCTAAAGACATCCCTCCATTCTTAGAACTAGTAACTTAGAATTAAGCTAATCATCCCATAAATTGACTAGAGCACATTCCAATGAAGGTTTAAGGATTAGAAGTGAAAGAACAAACCTTCTAACAAAAAGATGTAAATCTGATTTCTGAAGACAAGTCTGAAACTTACCCTTTTCCAGATGATTTTCCTCTTAGGCCCCGTTTGTTTGCTGGAAGATGGCTGGAAGATGAAAACAGGAAGATGTATTTTTGTACGGCCAAATTCTCATTTTGGACCAAAATGAGAATTTGGCAAATTCCAAAAAAAAGGTGGAATTTGCCAAATTCTCATTTTGGACCAAAATGAGAATTTGGCCGTACAAAAAATACATCTTCCTGTTTTCAAATTCCAGCCATCTTCCAGCAAACAAACGGGGCCTTAAAGTTTAGTGTTTTTTGCACAAGGCCAGCTCCTTAACACTCGGCAATAGTCCTTGGGGCGATTGGGCAAGTTAGGAATTTATTGTGATTTTTTCAAGAATTGCCACCCCTGTTTAGCTAGTTTTCAGATTTGGTCTGACGACTAATGCCTTATCTACCCTCAAGTGATCTTGGAACTTGGACTTAGCCTCCAAAAAGGTCTACAAATAATGTGGATGGGATTTGATCATAAACCTGGAAATTTTCCAATAAAAATCGAACCTTTTGACAAAATTTTCGTACTTAGTCTTGTTGATGTGAGTTTTGTTCCACTTACATAACATGCGGGATTGAACACTCAATGCTTCGATGTGAAACACAGAACATCAAACCCTCTCTTGAACAAAGTCATCTCCCATGCTAAGCTTTGCAATTTGAGATCACGGAATGATTCCAAGGTTCTTATAACTTGTGGATATCTAGCTCAGTTGAAATGATGTGATTCGCTGGTTAATCACTTATGGGGACTTACGCTATTTTCTCAATTAGTAGTCACACTTAGCTTTGCAATGGATACCCAAATATCTCTCTTGACTTCAATTTGACTTTCAACTTTCCAAAACTACTACTACTTCTAACTATGGATGAAAGGATTTGTGGATGGACTAGGACTCTACTAAATGAAGTCTTGTCAGCGACCTCAACCTCACTTAGTGCAAAGCTTCGAGGGATGTCAAATGATTTTCAAATCGACACCTCCTTAATCCAACTTGGAAGTACAAACTAAGGATGCAATGCCAATTGAACTTAATTGCAAATGACTAGCTTCCCACACACGGCTTCCTTACAATCAGCAAGGAGGCTAGTGGCCTAGTATACTGGAGTCAATCCAATCAAACATCCACCAATACTTGCATACAATCTATCATATATCTCTACTCTTACATTAACAACTAAAAATGAAAATCTTATTTTAATTATGGAAGAAGAGCACCATGCAATACAAAGTTGATCAAACTTTATCCCCATGCAAAACACAACAATGATAAGTAGAGCAATTTCGATATTATATTAGCAACAATTTTCTCCAACCACCCTTTACAAATGAAATGAGCAAGCCTTTATATAGGGGCTTCAAGTACAATGAATGGCCAAGATCAAAACAGAATTTGTGGCCCAAATTAATCCACATAAGCCCTAATTAGGCTTTCATAACCACCTGCTACAATCATTAAATGCTCACGCAATTACATTCAAGCACCACCTTATGGGCCAATAGGAAAATTACATTCATTTTATGGGCCAATAGGAAAATTCAAAAGCTAACATGGACCAATCAAAAAAAAGGCACGTGGGCCTATGCCACTTGGTGCCAAATGTGCCAATCAAAGTAAGGCATTTATTAACCAACCAATGAGCAAAATCAAGGCCATATGGATCTATGCCACCTCGTCATCTTGGGAATTGTGTCTCTCATCCTTATTTCTTTTTTCGCATTCAACGAACTTGGACACAATCTCATTAATCATTCCCATGGGGACACTTGGCATCAATCCAAGCCTGTACTCAGTAATCCACCTCACTAGTATAAGTAGAATAAGACTTCTTCCAATCTACTATGTTATACCAAGTCATGAAGCCCACAAATTTTGCAACTGCATCCAATTGTTCAAACGTAGCCAAGTTTCTTTCTATAGAGCTGATTTCTTTCACTTTCTGTTGAAGTTCTTCCATAATTAACCTTTGATCACCATCTGTCTCCAAGTGCAACATAGATCCCACATATCCGAGTATCTCACTTCTCAACCTCAAAATGGCATCCCTTGTGACCAAGCAACGAGGCTTCAACTGCCCAACCACATCATTCTGATGAGTAACTACTTGATGCCATGCCATGAAATCAACCTCTTGGCCCCTTTTCACCACTTGATCTTTGATCAAAGTATGCAATGGCACCTCCATGAGAACCCGTAAATGAGAGAGGATCTCATCCTGTCCTGCTGAAAAGTCTCCGCACTGTCTCAATATCCTTTCTATTCGCTCATGAAGGGAAAGTATGGTATCATGAGTCCTCATAAATTTCCTGATAAATATACTTGCCTCCTCACATATCGATGCCACCCATCTCTTTGCTTCCTGCCCTGCAAGTCCAATTCATTCAAGTCCTATTACATCGGTCACTGGAGGAGTGGAATCTGGATCGGCCTGTTGAAGCAGGTTCATTATCTGTCTAAGATTCTCATTCAACCTTTTGTTCTCTTCTTTGTATTTTCTCTTCTTTTCCACTTCCTTGTTGATTCGATCCTCCAAGCCTAGATGGAACTGTGGGCCTCCTCAACTTCCTGCTTCTTGGTAGCTTGCCCTAGCTCGTACTCTTCTACATCAAACTCCTTTAGCTCAATTTCTTCCCTTGTCTTGCCCAACTTCGGGACTGCAACCTATGCAATGCGTGTTCCTGAAGCATCCCTCGTGATATGATAGAATTTCCTAGTTGGTGCCTTGCCCTTCTCACTATCATCTCTTCTAACTATCTCTTCCAAACTATCAACTTGTTGCTCAATTGTAACTCGCTTTGTCATTCTATCCCGCAGCCAAGCAGGTGTTGTGAACACTCCAAGTTCATTCTCAATCCTCTCTTCTTCTTGGTTATGCTCTTGGACCTCTTGATTAACTCCTCGATTTATTTCCAGACCTTGTGGTCAATCCTCATCATCTCCCGAAAGTGCCTCTATGTCAATAATTTCATTTTCTTCATCTGGATGTTCTTTGTTCTGCTGAAGGGGAGACTCTACCTCTTGCTCGTTAACCTGATCCAACAGGACATAACTAGAGCTTTACTAGCCGCAGATTCATTGACCACTGGAGCCAACACTTCTTTCTCTAATACTCGCCTTGGGGTAGTGCTCTCTGCTGGTTGTTTCTGCTTCTTTTCTTGTTTCTCTTGATTGATTACTTCCCTCCTTTTCTTCTCTTTCCTGTGGAGGTCTATTATCACCTCGCTCACTGTGCTGACTCTCGAAAACATTACTCATCTCTCGTGGCGGCCCAGATGATTCCTCATCAGGTTCAACCACGTCAAAGGAAGACTCATTACTTGCAGATGAGCCACTTGGTTCTGTAGCCAGACCTGAGTGAAAGTCCTGACTGTAACCATGAGTGCATCCAGACTCTCTTCACTCTTATATGCCCAATCAATGTGAGGGATGTCGTCCCTTCTGGCCTTTTCATAATCTGGTTGGAGGTATTGCCTATCATCCTCTACTTGATCGGGAATCTGTATCCACTTGCTTGCTCTTATCAATTCAACCAACATTCTTGAGAATGATCTCCTCTTTATCTCCACATCATCACTGGCATTAGCCCAATGATCTTTTATGTGTGCTATATGCCTGTACTGAGTTCCATATGCCTTCCTGTTCAGATGGAGGGGATCAAAGTGTGCTCTCCCATGATACAATCCCAAAGAGTAGAACTAAAACTCCCCCTCATCCGCTTCTGCTACCTGAAGAGTCAAGCAACCCTCACTTCCAAGGTTGAGTGGGAAGACGACTCCTAGCTTATACTTACGTCTCTGTATTCTGTCAAATGCCATCAACTGTCAGGCTACTTCCATCAACACTAGCTTATTAGTTGGGATCCTGGGGAGTTTCTTTGGGCAAACCGTGCTTCCTATTATTCGGATGTAAGTAAACTTGGGGAACTGAATAAACCACGACCCGTACTTCCTTACTAAATCCTCTGCTTCCTTCGACATCCTTCTAAGTGAATTCTTTTGTAGTACCCTCACATTACACATGGCAAATACATCATTGGCAATTTTATAATCATCTCAGTTGTGAAGGTGGAGCTGGGGGTAACAGTCATAAAACATGAATTCTCCTTTCTTATTCCCAACGGTCCCAAGGTATCGCAACCCAGGATACCTGCGCATCCATGCCATCATGTAGACTAGGTAAGAAGTATTGTGGAAGGCCTAGGTGTATGTCACTGTCCTCAACTGCTCATCAATGTTGTTATTAATCACCCAAGCCCAATCGAACATTTCACTGCCACTGAGAATCATCTCCATGTAGTAACACATCCAAGTATCAAATAGTGCCGCCTGGGGGCTACCTATAACTCTGTTTAACATTAGTATCAAGTCCACCACATCTTCCTTAAAATCGGACTTGGTTAATTTGGAAAAATGGGCACGAGTCCTCTTGGATCCCATCAACCATTCCTTGTTTATGAGGGCAATGTAATGATCAGATTTGCTTTCATACTCCTTGATGGCATCCCTCTTTGTCCTTCGGATATCCACCTTATGCTCCGGGATGTTGAAGGCCTCCCTAATTGCATCCACTGTGACAATAACTGCTACATTGCCTTTTGGTGTAAGAACCTACCTTGTTGCTGGATTGTAGTTTCTTGCCATTTCTAACACCAATTCAGTCCATTGATGCATGGGTGGGAAGATAGAGGCCTGCACTATGCCACTTTTTATCATTTTCTTAACTTCCCTTAACTGGTTATCTCCATGCAATCTATCCTTCATCAACCTCATGTCAACGTGTCCAAGGTTGGTGTCTCCTGCATTAGCACATGCTGAGGTGAAACTTGATTCTCGAATCATAGGCTGCATGTCAAATTTGAACTGGGCTGCCCTACGTGTCTTAGTGTTCTCTGCAGTCCTAGCTCCTTTTCCTTTAGGTACTTGGCTCATGTTGTACGTATTTATATGCTCTTCAGTTATATTCATAGTGTAGTTTCATTGATGCTTATGTACTTGATCTTATATGCACTTGTACGCATTTGATTCTTAGAGTAGCTTACTGCTTTATATTCTTGATTGCAATCGAGTGGATGATACCTCGATATGCATGTATCTAGTGCTCCCCAGTGTGGAACTAGCTTGTATTTCATGTCGTACGTTGCTGTTGGCAAGCCCATCCGGTCGTTGGACTTAGTCACCTTGTCTATTGCATGTTTTGGGCATCAACGACTATCTGCTTTTGGTCCTTGCTTGATTCTTTTGAAAGATGAATAAAATGATGATGTCATAGGTTGATTTTAGATTCATTTTATCATAGAGCTCGTCAAGAGCTTTCCGATGCATTTTTAACAAAGTCAATGCAAAAGTTATGGCCTCCGGAAGGTCCTACTATCTATTTCAAGTAGAATTTTGTTTCGAATCTGCAGAATTTTGTTTCCAGTTGCCAACGTTCATTTTTGGTAAATCTTCTTTCATTTTTGGGAAGAAAGTTTGTTTTTGGTCATTCTTTCATTTTTGGGAAGAAAGTTCGTTTCAGGTCATTCTTCTTTCATTTTTGGGAAAGTTGATTTCCAGTTTGTCTATAGTTGTTTTCGGAACAGTGGATACTTCCGTACATCTTCTAAAAACCTAATTACTATTCCAGATACCCTTCTTCGAGTAGAGGCCATTCCAATCATAACAGATCAGATTCGTATTCGATGGTGAAGTTTTCCCCTTTCCACTCGATGTCAGCTTCTTGCCTTGTACTGCCACGAGGGTGTTATCGTCCTCTCGATGGGCAACTGTTGACGATGGTCCAAACATGATCCATGGACTTCGTTGAAGTGTTCTGAACTCTCACAAGACGGGGAGTTCGTTGAAGTGTTCTGAACTCTCACAAGACGGGGTGAATGTGCCTATTCCATTCACACTCAAGTATAGGTTGCTTGGGAACCTTTGGAAGAGTTGTTAAGTCTTCAGCTTGCGTACGATCATGTTGTTATCATCATGTCATCTCTAGCTTGTAGTATCTTGCTTATGTTTGAGGTTATCTGATGCACCTGATACGTTATGTCTTCTCTTATATCAAAAAAAAAATGTTCAATGCATATTTAACCCTTGTTTCCAAGGGTTCCTTGGCAGGGCATTACATATAACCTATTTAGAATGTTCCAGAAAAGAATGATAAAAAAAATCACAGTTCTGACACGAGTTTAGAAAAAGAATACAAGAAAACTAATTTATTGTGATATTAATATATGTTGATTTATTGTTGAAATTTTCAGTCAAAAAGAACCAATGATATTTTGAAAAACTCACAATATTTTCAAGAAAATGTCTGGAAACATGTGAAAAGATATGTTGGAATATATCACGATATGTAAAAATGTCGGAGTTTCATTTTTGGACAAAGAATAAATCAATCCTTAAAGAAGGTAAAATGCCCTCCATATTAAACTATGACATGTTTAGGCCTCAGTGTAGTAAATAAGTAGTAAATTTCTAAGTACTAAAATCATACGCTACTACAAATATTTTGTCAGATCACTTCTTTGCTTAATTATAGTGTCTCAATGTGGACGAAATTAAACTACACAAGACTAAATATAACGTTGAACTGATCTGAATATCTACACAAATATGATAGTAAATAATGTGGTGTAGGTATTTATAGCGGGCAACCAGCAAATGCTTCACAATAGTTCTAATTTGTTATATCTATTGTTCCTGGGACATTTTTTGTTCAAGATATATATATAATGCTCGCATTTGCATCTCCAAAGACATGATTTCTAGAATCTACTATAAACAGCCAGTCACATCCCTCTAATTTTAATGAGCAACAAAACAGCCCACACATTGAACACATTTTAATAAGTCAATATGTTGTGAAATTAGCTACACTCTACTAAATCAATAAAGCTTCCCCTAATTTGAACCTTGATCAATCAGTAAATAGGATCCATGAATATAGAAGACATGTCAAAATCTAATAATTGAGAGATTCTACCAAAATATGACCACAGAATATAGAAGCACACAGTCTACAGACTCCATAATTTAAACTCCATATCCTAAAAATGTTTGCAAAGACAAAATTTTAGCATTTGGAAACTTGAAAACTTTATAAATGTATGCAAACATGAAATTATCTTTCACAATTGTAGTGAGGGTAGAAACAATACCTTTTATCCATTGTAGATGAGAAGTCCATATCTGTTGTAGCATACTTTGGTAATAAGAAGTTTTGGCTTTGACTAAACCTCCAACCCAAATTTGAATTGATACCCAAATCCAACAAAATCATGAATAAGAATACTCCTTGAAAATATTGTTGCACAACAAAAGAAAAATGCGTCAAACCCACTCTCACTCTGTTACAAATTACTTAGATGTATTAAAATGAAAATAATCAATTTAACTTAAGTATATATATTATATAGGGAAACTAGACAGTCCTCATCAACAAAGTAGGTGATACACATTCACTTCCATGTTCTACTGCATGTAATTGGTACATCTATGTCAGAAATACCTTAGCCACCAATGCACTATCTGTTTAAATTTGACCTGCCCTATGAACCAGTTATTTGCAAACAGAGATACATTTTTCTCCTAGTCAATATTTATAAGACCAAAAAAATTAGAAGCAAACTTGAAGAAAAATTGCAAAGATTGTTTAAAATGCAATGCAAAAGGATGGTCATGGAAGACTGCAACACAAAAAGCTATAGGTCGTAAACTAAATTGATTGAATTAAGAGACCACAACAAATATCTTACAAAAACGAACAACTCTTACATGCATCAGATAAATTGCAAACAGGCTAGTCAATGTTTATAAGAAAAAAAATATAGTAGCAAACTTGAATAAAAACTGCAAAGATTGATTAAAATGCAATACAAAAGGATGGGGGTCATGGAAGAGTTGCAAAGCAAAAAGCTACAGGCAATAAACTAAATTGATTGAATTAAGAGACCACAACAAATATCTTACAAAAAAGAACAACTCTTACATGCATCAGATAAATTGCAAACAGGATAGAAAATTTAGGAAGGCATTTTTGTCTCCGTATTATTTTCAACAATATTGAGGTTCTACAGTAGACATTAGAAATCAATACAGACTATCCAGTACATTCAAGAAAGACATAGGGGACTAGCTACAGCATAGTCAACAAAGTTAAAGTACAAGAAAAAAAAGTTAAATACACCTACAATCATGGATGTTATCCTCTGTTCTGCAATTAGTGGATTCGTAACCCAAATGAGAAGAAAATTTAGGAAGGCATTTTTGTCTCCGTATTATTTTCAACAATATTGAAGTTCTATAGTAGACATTAGAAATCAATACAGACTATCCAGTACATTCAAGAAAGACATAAGGGACTAGCTGCAGCATAGTCAACAAAGTTAAAGTGCAAAAAAAAAGTTAAATACACCTACAATCATGGATGTTATCCTCTGTTCTGCAATTAGTGGATTCATAACCCAAATGAGAAGAAAATGAAAACAAGCAATGTTTACAAGCACTTGCGATTTCCTTTCAACTAAACTATTATATGATTTAACAAAAACATCAAGCAAAATAGTAGAACATCACTGAGATAAGTAAAAACTTGAGAGATATCCTCAAGTCTAAGGAACAAAAGGAAATCCGAAAAACGTGAGAAAAAAGAGGCAAGACAAAAAAGATAATGCTTCTGTAAGGTAGCCAAACTACAATTATAAGTTATAGGCCATAAACTAAATTGATTGAATTAAGAGACAAATATCTTACAAAACATAACAACTCTTACATACATCAGATAAATTGCAAGTAGGCTAGGAAATTTAGGAAGGCATCGCTTGTCTCTATATCATTTTCAACAATATTGAGGTTCTATAGTAGACATTAGAAACTGTAACTTGTATTGAATGGACTATCCAGTCCATTCAGGAAAAACATAAAGGATTAGCTGCAACATCGTAAACAAAGTTAAAGTGCATGAAACAAAAAGTTAAATATACCTACAATCATGCATGTTATCCTCTGTTTTGCACTTGGTGGCTTCATAACCCAAGTGAAAAGCAACTCAAACCAAGCAAAGTTTACAAAAACTTGCAATTTCTTTTTAACAAAACTATTGTGTACTTCAACAAAAACATCAAGCAGAAGAATAGAACATCACTGAGATAAGCAAAAAATTGACAGAAATATCCCCAACTGCAAGGAACAAAAGGAAAAATTTGAGAAAAATGCAGTACCAAAAAAGAGATTACATAGAATGCAATTAGAGGCTACAATAATAGGCTGCACTAAAGTAGCCTGACTTGTATGCCTTTTAATGACTCGTACGCATTTATTCATAGATTAATTTTTCAATATCAATCAACTGTTGCAAAAAGATCTTACAATCAAATGAATACCTGAGTGCCCATCAAGAGAGACCCCAAAGATTGTTGAACCCCATGAATACGATGCTGCTGACTCCTCCTTGCATATTAGGGGAAATACCAATGGAAATGCAACTGCAACTGCAAATATCATCCTACTTGTGAGGATGCATAGCTCTTCCTCATTTAAAATACAGCAAAACATATACAAAATACAGTAGAAAAACTGAAAAGAAAAACTCAGACACAAAAACTAAATAAAAACATAAAAGGAGGCGTGGCCATGCCAGAATGACAATGGAAGGCAAACAATGCAAAAAATAAAATGAATAGGGAACAATGTGCCCTGCTTCCAAATGAACTGCCCATAAATAGAAAGTGAAATGGTGTTTTTTTAAACAGTTATATGGAAAAATAAATAAACAATCATTCCATGTATGCCCTTGATTTGATCTCATCCGATGGCTCTGGTTTGAGTACCGTTGAAAACAAGATGTAGACACCATTCCATCTACACGTGGAAGATAACTTACACCATTCCAAGCTTTTTCGAGCTCAATCTTTCTTCCACCACCATTATGATCAATGCGCTGAAATACTGCTTCTTTAAGTTCAGTCCCACCGCCATTTTGGGCAATGGCCTGAAATACTGGTTCTTTGAGCTCAATCTTGCTTCCACCGCCATTGGGCAATGGGCTGAAACACTGCTTCTTTACTCTCACTCTTACTTCCACACGATTGAAGAACTCCAAATAAACTAGGGGTGAAAGGATGTTACAAAAAGCCCATTGGGGCTCAAGAATGTGGGGGAATAATGTTAGGAGAGGGTGATAGTGATGAATGATGAATATCTGTGGTTGATGAGAGGCCATGCATTGAGAAAAGGCCAAGTGAAATTGGTGGGCGAGGTGCCAATCTGCACCATTTCCTGTTGTGATGGTGAGCAAAGAGAGAGCTGAAATTGGTGATGGTGGGTATGGGCTTCTTCTTGTTGATGTGGGCATTTTGGTGGCCTCCTAAAGCTTGATGGCCTGCAACAATGGCGACAGGAGAATACACGCTTG
>MU224404.1:1672111-1685167 GCA_018584345.1 Thuja plicata | reverse complement strand
GGGTCTTGTTGCTGCTACAGAACCAGCTTGGCTCTGTTCTGAGATCTTTCTCCTAGATCCCTTAGGGTGCTCACAACCCTAAACTGAGGTAAGTCACTCTCAACTTCACCTCCTCTTCAAAACTCGGTCCCCATCGAAGTGCTTTTCATCTCCTCCTTACTGAACCTACACAAATAGATTCATTCTTCCCACTCAATCAATGTTTTCAAAACATTACTTTCATTCTCTTCCCTAGCTGGACTATCTCCAAGCTCGCTTAGGCTAAGATCTCCAGATTCACACCTATTGCTACTCCTACCAAAAACAAAAAGGAAACTATGTACAAGGGCTCCTCTCGAGTTCCATCCCAACACATGATTCTCACCATGGATTCAGGAATCTCGAGGGGCCATTACTGCTTACAACCCAGAACGGGTGAAGAACTCAAAACTTACAAAATAGAAAATAAACTAACTAATCTACTTGCATGCAAAATGAACAAAGAAGTTTGATATCCACTAAACACACTATCTGCAACTTCTCATTACTGGAAACAAAACAAAATAGTACAATAATCTGCAACTCTGTGATTTCCTGTAGCTTCTTTTTTTTCTTCTATCTCTATTCTCTCTAGATCTCTAAAATGAATCCTTTTGGATGTTATTAGTAACCATCCTCTCATAGGAAAACAACCCTAACGGTCCACTCCTTCGCAAGAATCTCTTTAGGAACCATTACACTAACCATACTGTCCATAAAAGACAATATCTGCTTTTCACGGGCCGTTACGACTGCATATTACCGAGCACCAGGAATGCAACTTGGCCTCAGTGTTAACTCAGCCTCAGTGTTAACTCGGCACTCAGTGTTAACTTGACCTCAGTGTTAACTTGGCAGCTTATCAAGGTTCCCGATGCCTTGGTTGGATTTCCAGAGGCTTCCAAACTACCTCACACACACACACACACACACACACACACACAACTAAAGGAAACCAACTAAGCAACCTATCTAGCCATGGATTGACCTAGTCATATCCATCTTAGGGAAAAACAAATGACCTTCTAAGGTCCACACACACTATCCTGACTTGGCTAGAGTTAGTACATGCCAGAAATAAGGAGCTAGGGGTTTGAGTTAGGTGTGCCCCTGCACCAAGGATCTACCTACCCATCACAGCCAAACACCAATCAACCCCATCCATCTTCTGTCGATTCAAAATGTCTACCACCACTTAGGAATCAGACTCATATAATGTTTTGTTTTTGGAAATCTTAAGACTGATAGGGGGGTGAATCAATACAAATAGGTAACGAACAAATTCAACCACCGATATGAATATTTGCACTATTAACTTCCAAAACACAAAGCATATAAATAAAGTAAATAATATCAAGTATCCACAACCTCAACACACATAACACAAATATTTTATCATGGAAGCCCTTGTAAGAGAGAGAAAAAACCACGATGGGGATGACACCCCTAAGCCCAATACTGCAGTAAATGAGTCTTCCATATTAGGAGCTACAAATACCCTTTTTGAGGGTTCACCTATTAGGAGTGATTAGTACACTGTAAGAAGTAAAATAAGATCAGCTATGATCTACCTTGCTAGAGGATTTAAAACCTCAATTAAGAAGCTACACTGTTAAAGGATTTACAAATATGAACTTGTTAGAGCTCACCTTGTTAAAGGATTTAACCTGCTGAAATTATTAGGTAACAAAAATATTGTTGATTTGTAGATTGGCACTGATTTCCTATCAGATCCTTTTCAGCTCTCTGCAATTTGTACTCTTTATATGCACTCTTCTCTCTAATCTCACCTTCAATATGAAACCTTAATCATCAACAAAATTTTCAACTACAACAATTTTTTTTTCTATATCACACTTTTTAAATAATAACAGTTCACTTATATAAATAGCTTGCACCACCTTAAGATTGATCTCCAAAATGCTTTCCCATGATAGTACCATGTGTCAAATTGCTAATCTCGATGAGAAAAATTATTTACCATGACCGTGTTAGGTCAAGATAAGATCTGCAAGTTTATATCTCCAAGATAACTAGCACATTTTTATTCACTAATGTAAACCCTTAAATTTGTCTTAAATGCTTGCATCGATCGTGCAAATACCAATAAATTAGTTGTATAACCCTTTTTCCATGTCATCATATCATTAAAAAAGGTCACAGATAATTTACCACTCACTGATCTGTAATCACCTGACCAGTTGATCAATAACATAAGAGTTCTACATGTCTTAGTAACTGTGACTTTGAAACCTCTATCACCGCTCATCCAAATAAGTTTTGATTGGAATCATAGATTCATCATACCATATACATACTGTGTCATTGAGTGCAATACCTGAATCTTTCTTAAACTCAACCGCTACCAAAATCTATTAATAATGTTCTTCCAAACATCAGTCAATCATATGTAGTTGATCTCCTCTTTACTGATCATGCTAAATGCATACCGATCACTGTAATCATGATCTCTGAATAAATTTCCATCAAGGACAACCAATTATGCATTCACTCATGACCGCTCATCATATCATCTCCAAAACTGTAGGATAATGCCAACAATCTCCCTCTTTGGCATTGATGGCAAAAACTTATGAAAATCATATTGACTTGTAATATCAACCTTAAATCATACTTAAAATATACTCCCCCTTACATTATGCATACTACATTGATATCACACAATGTTGCATCATTCTTATACATCATTCTCCCCTTTTTTGTCAACAATGACAAAGGATTATAAGTACTTACCAGAATGACATTTGATCAAAAGTTTCCTTGAAGTTGATCTTTGTTGAATACAATGATGTGATCCAAGGTTCGTGTAAGTGTTCCATAGATAAGATCTATCCAAGTATATCCAGTGTGATTCCTTCCATATAATTTGAAGTGTCCACCTCCTATTGAGTTAGTATTTTCTCTGCATTTCTCCCATGTTGTTGCATGATATCCATAGTGGGAGCTAGATAGGCATGTAGTTCTATGATTGATAATATTTGGTTATCTTTCTCAGCTTGCAATATCTTCATGATGTTGTTTGAAATCATATTCACCTTAGCAGCATATGTTGAAACTCAACTGGTTATCTTTCAATATTAAATCATCAAGTTCCTATTGAGCTTCCTCTCTCTTCTTCTCTAGATCCTATGTAAAGGATGTAACCTTCGAGTATATATCTCCATAGTAACTTTGTGTTCTCATGGGACCACATAGGTCGGTGTGTACCAATTCTAATATACCTTCTGTAGTATAGGTTTCTCTTATAAAGCTCGATTTAGTCATCTTACCTACTTGACACCCTTTACACATTACATTCTCATTTTTGTCTAGACTCGATAGACATCTTACTCTATTCTTCTTACTCACTTTGATTAAGTTGTCAAAATTAACATGGCATAGCCTTTTGTGCCATAGCCATACATCTTCAGTCATAGAAAAAAAAACTCTTTATGGATGTATCAAGGTAGAATAAGTTAACTTTAGATTGGCCTCTGGTAGCAATCAAACTTCCCTTCTGATCAAATACTTTAACCTTCTTGTTTTGAAATTCCAGTTGGTTACCAGTATTGTTTAACTGTGCCACACTCAACAAATTGTATCTCAGGCCTTCAATCCAATAGACATCATCACACTTGGTATTTTTAAGTAGAATTATCGAACCTTTTCCTTTTATAGGATATGGGCCATCATCTCCAAATCTAACATCCACCATTATGCTCTTTCAAAGTAATAAACTTCTCAGTATCACTAGTCATGTGGTGTGAGCAACCATTGTCTATAATCCATGTATCATTTTTACTTGTGATATTAGGGCCTTTTCTTCAACGTACTTCTCTTCATCAAATTCATCTTTAATAGAAACATAAACAACTTATTCTTCATCATCATTGGTGTCATCATTAGATGAACCTCCTTTAGCAATGTAGCATGCTTTCTTTCCTTTGTTCTTGAAATCTCTAAATCTTCTAATTTTTTTATCAGTCTTGTTGTTATCTCTGTTATCTCTCTTCTCATTATTTTCAGGATAATTAGAAGCTATGTGACCAATCTTGTTGCATGAGAAACATTTCAAAGGTAGCTTACCTTTGTACTTTCCTTTACCTATTGGTAGTCTCCTAACCAATAATGCTTCAAATTCAGCTTCATTCTTTTCATCTTCAGTATATAGATCTTCAAGCTCACTCATACAACTATGACACCTTTCACTAGCACTACTTGCATATCCATCACTAGATCTAGAATCTCTAGAATTCACAATAGTCAAGGATGATTTAAATGCATATTCAATCTTAGAAGTAGAAAGCAAACTATTATCAAAATTATTTAGTTCAAAAGCAATTAGCTTACCAATTGTGGCACCCAAATTAACAACCATCTATGGAATGGATCTTATCTCTTGAATAGTAGACACACAGATTGCATAGATAGGTAGCAGTGTTCTAGGCATCTATCTTGTAACATCTTCTTCATTAATGGTTCCACTAGCACCTCTAATTGCAATAGAAAACTCCTTTAGTCTTGTGTTATACGTAGTAATGTTTTCTCCTTCTTTCATTTTCATTAATTCAAACTTTCCTCTTAATCTTTCAGCCTTAGCTTTTTTAACATGTTGATCTCCGCCAAAAACTAGTGTAAGCCTATCCCACATCTGCTTAGCAGTATTAAAACCTTCTAAATCATTGAGCTCTAGGTCGGTGAGAGTAGAAGTTATCTCTATCATCACTTGTGTATGTTCTTGTATTTCTCTTATCTGCTCAAGTATTAGAGGACCAAATAATTGAGGTGAGTACTCATTGTCAAGATGATCCAGTGCATAATCTCCAATACCAGATATGTGAAGCCTCATTCTTTTCTACCATGTAGAAAATTTATTCCTATTCAACTTCGGTGCTTCCCTCGTATACATCTTTGGACCTTTAGCTCAAGTACCTTTAAACTTATCTTCTTACAAAACTAGCTCTGGTACCAATTGTTGGTTTACCCTAATAAAGATGGTTTATTGAGAGGGGAGGTGAATCAGAAAATATTGAGCTTTAATACTTTAACCTAAACCTTTGATTCAACTCGGTGATTCAAACAATAGCAGCAACTGAAACTTGTAAACTCTTCACAAACTTGATAAAAGCATATAACTTAACCAAATAACATTCATAGTTATCTAGCATCACATGTAACACAAGATTTAATGAGGAAACCCAATTTGGGAAAAACCTCTGTGGGAATTGTTACTCACAAAAATAAATACTCTTCTAAAGTATGCTCGGTTAAGAGCCAATCCTGTTAAATATTACAATGCACATTTGTTAGATGCAACCCTACTAGGGGATTTAACTTAGACTTGTTAAGATTTTCACCCTATTAGGAGTGGCCTTGTTAGAGGGCTTAAACATTCATCCTAGAATGTTACCTTTCTCAAGGGTTTACAAAAGGACTTGTTAGATCCACTCAGTTAAGAGATTTTCTGTTACAAATGTTAGTAAGCAACAGTGTACTAATATGACCTGTGATTATACAACTATACTTTTCTTGATTAGATCCTTTGTTTTCTCTGTGAAACTACTAGCACCAACAACTCATCAACTCATGAGTCTCTCCTCTAAACTAGTTATCCAACTCTTTCACTACTCTTCTCGATAGCTCTTCAACCTTATCACTTCGCTAGCAGCTCTGCATAAATATATAGACACATCAATATATAGGCCTTTGTTTTACCTCTTAATCCTATTGATTAGGTTTTCCCTCAATTGCGCTCAGCCATTTGATCTTCTCAAATAAATTGATTTAATGTATTTTCAACTCGGTTAAGCGATTAACCATGCCTTGTGACATGCACTTTTTCTTGAAACTCACAACTTTCTTTTGTCGCTTAATCTAGATCACTGATTTTAAACTTGACTTTTCATGACCATAGATCTTGCAATAGACTTCATCTTCATGTTTGGAAACTTCTTGATCTACATGCCTTTGCATTAAATTCATTATGCTCCTTGTATTCAATCTTTTTTCATGCTCGGTGACTTCGGTGAATATCTTCACTTGGTATCTGACTTCGCTCGGTTACCAATCTTGCTTGGTAACTGACCTTGCTCGGTTGTCAACTTCACTCAGTGACTGTCTTTTCTCTGCTTGACTGACAAACACTTCACTTCTCGGTAACTAGATTGTTCCCTTTACCGACTTGACCTTTCTTCTTTTTCCGACTTAACAACATCAAATGTTAAGTTGGAAACAATTATATCAATAGTTCCTTATCATTGTCTGATCTTTATTATCTGCTCAAATAAGTTCCTCTCTGATTGATATGGCATCTTATATATAAACCATAAATCAATTTCTTGACATCAATGACAAACTAACAACTGATTCTACTTGCTTGTATTCTTCTGAAACTCGGTCTTCATCACCATTACCATCAGTTGGTTAACAAAATATGTGTTCATTGAAATTATAAAATAATAGCTTGGCTAGTTTCTTGTACAGATCAAGGATGATCAAGATATTAGTGTCTGGATCTTATCTTTGGTGGGCTTGATTCCAAGTCATAGGAAATTGAAATTATCTATTTTTGAAATACAAGGTAAATCCATTGTTATTCATTTGAAACTGCCTGATTTTTTTTCAGTATCACGGTCCTTCTGATTTGGAAGTAGTTGAGTTCTAAAATATGCTAGTGATGCTTGTTAGTCAAGAAATGAGCTTTGTTCACATACGAGAGGTTTTTGAAATCCCTTAATTTTATTCTTGTCCTTTATATTTGAAACCGTTTATTGAGTTTTTCATAAAAAAAACTCTGAAATTATTAAAAAATAAATAAAATTAGGTGATATGTTAAACCTATCTTTGGAAAGAAATAGAGAATATCAAGTTAATTAGAATGTGGTGAATTTTATCAGGATCATTAGATTCTACAATTTATTTCATTTAAGACCTTAATATAAAAGCAGTACTAATTTATTTCTTAATAATATATTTGTAACTTTGGTAGCCTAAGATAATTACTCATGTAGTAATTTATGGATAATCTAAAATAAGATATCGTGTATTAAAAGAAATTTTGATTCTAAAATTTTATTATGGGGAGAAATGTTCTATTAGTTTTTGTTTATTAAATTTGATTGCCTTACTAAGATTCTTTAGATGGATGACATGTTTTCTATTAGTCTTACAAATCTATATGTATTAGTATGTCATCATTAAGCTTAGGACTAAATATATATAACTTACTAGACGAGAGATTGGGTAATAGGATTTGAAATTAAAAAAACATTTATACTTAAAGGAGAATTTGATTAATAGTTAAATAACCCTTACTCTTATGTAAAATTATCTTATAAATCACCCTTGATTAAAAGAACCATGAGAATGGGAAGAATCGGGTTGGTTTCCATTTTCTTTATTAAATTTGGCATTACTTGCATATGAAAATATATCATGCATGTTATGCTCATCTCTTCCTTGAATGTTCTTCATTCTTTTGAGAGGTCATTAAGTTTCTCTTTTGATAACCTTGTACATAGATTACTTAACTTTGAGTTCAAATTGAATTTTGTGTGTGTGTTTAAATATTGATTAGACATGCAATGGAAGAACATTTATAACTTATAAGATACTATAGTGATCTATTATCAATAATTTCATATATTATTAATAGAAATGCTAGTATAATGATGTATTGTGTGACTAATATATTCATTTAATTATAAAATAAATGTGTGGATGTAATTTCGGGTTTCCTCCGTGTTTGGGAAAAATTCATGTTAAGATTACTTCTCTAAATAAGAATGATCGAGAAGGATCTGAGAATAATTTTAGATAGTCAAGCATGGGAAGTTGATTTTGTTGTCTATTTATGATAGATGCATTATGTAAGTCCATGGTTTTGATGTAGTATTTCGATATAGCATGCCACACAAATTCTATTACTCTTTTCAGTTTCACACTATTAGACTTCCTCGTGTTGGGTTGGGTATCTTTCGTGTCATGAAAGATTCTGGTGAAGTGTAATTGTGTCATGGGAGGGTGGAAACATGCCCTCACAATGTTCTCGTCCAATTTCTAGTTTTAGGGATGCAGGTTTCAGGAGCTCATGTCAGGACAGTCTTCATGTGTTGGTCCATTATGTTTTTATTGCATTTGACGTTGTGGTCCATTGTAAAGGTATATGTTTCTTAATGTATAGCCATGTTATTAGCTTATGTACTTTATCTTATCATGAAATATAACTTCATCCCTCTCAACTTGTGGATTGAACACGTGAAAATGAAAAAATTGATTTCATGTATTTTTGTGAAATAACCAAATTTTTATTATTATGTAAATGTGATGTTCCTTACACTAATTAGAAAATTTGGCTCATAGGCTTAGAATTACAATTCCCTTGTACAAAATAGATGTCACGTACTAACAATAATACATTAATTACAATTGACACGGTATATTTTTTATTTTAAAACATTTTACAAACTATCATTACATACAATATTTGTATTATACTTTAAAATCATACTCTTAATGAAACAACAATCAATGACTCACGTAAAATACTCTATTCTAAACAAAATGGTACAGCTGAAGTACAAAATAGATGTCACATACCAACAATAATACATTAATTACAATTGACACAGTATATTTTTTATTTTAAAACATTTTACAAACTATCATTACAGATAATATTTGTATTATACTTTAAAATCATACTCTTAATGAAACAACAATCAATGACTCACGTAAAATACTCTATTCTAAACAAAATGGTACAGTTGAAGTACAAAATAGATGTCACGTACCAACAATAATACATTAATTACAATTGGCACAGTATATTTTTTATTTTAAAACATTTTACAAACTATCATTACATACATTATTTGTATTATACTTTAAAATCATACTCTTAATGAAACAACAATCAATGACTCACGTAAAATACTCTATTCTAAACAAAATGGCACAGCTGAAGTACAAAATAGATGTCACGTACCAACAATAATACATTAATTACAATTGACACAGTATATTTTTTTATTTTAAAACATTTTACAAACTATCATTACATACAATATTTGTATTATACTTTAAAATCATATTCTTAATGAAACAACAATCAATGACTCGCGTAAAATACTCTATTCTAAACAAAATGGTACAGCTGAACTTTGACTTATAGATGTAGCTTACTTACACTCAAACATGTCTAGCAATCTTACACTCAAATAACTCCAAAACTTAACAAAATACTACACCTAAAGAACATTATAGTGAAGTTCACAGCTGCACTTTGAAGATTTAACAAAATTATCAATGTAAAAAGAAGATGCAACAAGTCTCATAGAGAATTTCAAATCAATATCCTCTAAATCCTTGAGATATCCCATGTAAATGCACCTCCTGATGTGATCTTTGCATGTGATCCCATAACCTAATTCTACGCTACAAGATCTTTCAAAATAATTCTTGGTGATCTCTACAATAAAATAGTTGCATCAAAGTTCATGCCAGATTAAGGGCAAGCATCTCGAGTCTGCACGTCTACAACAAGATCATTGCAGTTTAATTGCAGATATGAGAATGAATTCGTTGGTTTGATATTTGTGAAAAAGAGACGCATCTAATGATCTTGCAACTTTAGCAATGTCAGGGAGTATCCTCTTAATTTATTAGGTGCTTAAAAGGCCTTTGTATAAGATCCAATTATAAATAGATCATGTCTGCTTCAATCAACTTGCTCATTTTAAATTAATTATATATGAGATGTGTTCTGTGATATTCTTGAAATTCTATATGAGATGTGTTAATGTGATATTCTTGAAATTATGTATGAGATGTGTTATGTGATATTCTTTATGTTCAATTGACTAGTTGGTCTTCTATCTTGATCTGATCCTTGCTCCCTTTGAATGACTCTATCTAAAGTATAAACTACAACATTTAGAAAGTAATTGGAGCTTAGATCTTCATTTTGTGTTTTTCTAGATTTCTTGCTAATATTAGGTAATACTCATTGTCTAGATGAACCTTTTTGTAAAGGTATTGAGACATTGTTAGTAACATTTTTTATTGTTGTTTCTAAGGATTTCTTTAATAGTGGAAGGGTGCTACATAAATTTAATTCTACTTTTAGTATTATTATTTCGAAGAATGTGACTATAAATTTCTTTTCTAGCTTTAGACCTATAAACCTTTGGAACTTTATATATAATAATTTTTTCACAGTATTATGGCCTTGATTTTGCAACAAATTCTACCTAAATTGATTTGGATTCAACAAAGTAGATTTTTGCATGGTAGAAATATCTTGGACACTATTATTTTCATTCATGAAGTCCTCTATTCATTAATGTTTGAAAAGAGGGAAGGTTTTATTCAAAAGTTGGAGCCTATGAAGGTCTACAATAGGGTGAATTGGGATTTCCATTTAAATTGTTAAAAAAATTTGGGTGGGAAATTTTTTTATTGTGAAATCGTGAATGAATTATGCACTATTTTAGAAGAAAATGAAAAATTTGTTAAAAGAGATTTTGGCATCTATATATGCATTTGTGTGGAGGTGGATTGGAATGCAACAGTGTAAAACATAGTTGAAAATCAATTATTATATTTAAATCTCGAATTGAAGAACCTCTCTTAGATTTAGGTTCAAAAAGAAGTTTAAGAGAAACCTATCCTGGTTACAGATAATAGTCAAATTTAATTCTTGAATGACATCCATGCTCTTGAGGAGCCAATTCTAGAGATAACATACAATAGGGATGATACCCTCATTCTGGTTGACATGGAGAATGCTAAGAATTCAATGACATGAAGACATTTCAATTCTAGAGGTAGCTTACAATCAATTTGAAGTTTAATCAATCTAATGAATAGCCCCCAGAACCCTTGGATAAACACAGAATTTGTGCCTAAAGCAACTCCTTCCCACGTTCATGAATATATGAAAGATAGAGACATAGGAGTGTGAGAAGAGAATCCCTCCTCAGATGAAGAGTCCTTTGAAGAATATTTGGAGCCGCCATTGAAAAAGAACAAGAAACTTGGTTTCAGGAAGAAGAAGACCAATAAGTCTAATCCTGATTGTGAAGACTTCAATTATTCTTATAGAAAAAATGGTGGGAAACAAACACTAGCTAAGCTACAAGGTTTGTCATATTCTCACTCATCAAATATTCATTTTCATACACGTTTGAGCCTACTTCTTGCATATAAAAAAAATATGGACTGAAATCACTCTCTTCATGAACAAACATCTAGAGGAATATTGTATTCTTTGTGGATATTTCAATGCAATCTTACATAGTTGTGGCATCCAAAGAAGGCTCCAATTCCAAATTAATTTTGAATACTTTGCGACAAAAGAATCTGTTAGAGAAAGAAACAAAGAATAACACACACATGGACCAATCAAAGACTAGGGTTCACCAATATAGCTAATAATTTGGGCAAATTTATATTTAGAGGTGATCTTAGCGAATTCCCCTTCTCATTGGAGTGTAATAATATTTCATTTCTAAGATTAAATCATTTTCCCATTCAATTGTGTATTACAAGAAATAAGAGTCTACAAATTGTCCCTTCAAATTTGAAAATATGTGGATGAAGGATACCAACTTTTTTTACCCTTGTGAAGGCTCGTGGGCAGAAGGACATCAATTTGGTACCAAAATGTTTGGCGTTGTGGCTAAACTAAGGTTTGTAAAGAAACAACTCAAGAAACGAAATTAGACATCATTCAATAATATTTGTAAGACAAAAGAAGAAATTGAGGACAATATAAGGCTCCTCAATGAGGAAGTTGTACTCTTAGGTATGGATAGAGATAGATTTTTGTTAGAGAATTCCCTCATGGCTTAATGCACAGATATCCTAGTTGAGGAGGAAATATTTTGGCAAAAAAATCAAGGGAAGTTTAGATGAAGGAGATCGAAATTGAAAGTTATTTCACAATGCCACAAGAATTATCTAAAATGTCAACAAAATGTCAAATATGAAACTCATGGATGGAACCATAATTAAGGGACCAAATTTAGTTGTCCCAGAGACCAGTAGTTTGTTCTCTTATCTTCTTAAATTAGAGGTAATTTATTTGAATGCTTAATGTGTCTTCTCAATAATATTCCTCCTCTAGTTGCAGAAGAGGAAAATAAAAGGCTTATGTTCCCCTTTCTACAGGAGGTCATCCACAGTTCATTATTTCCACCTCACGTGGATAAGGTTAAAAGGTTGGATGGTTTTCCAATAGGATTCTTTAAAAGATGTTGGTATATCATGGGTTGAGATGTAGTATAAGCTATTCAAAACTTTAGGAGGAAAGGCATTCTTCTAAAAGTGGTAAATAGTACTCTTATTTCATTAATCTCAAAGAAGGAACAAGCCCTTTTGGTTGATCAATTTAGACCAATTTCACTTCGCAATGTTCGTCTCCAAATTTTTCCCCAAAGTAGCGGCCTATCGATTAAAAAGGGATCATGCCTAACATCTTTTGAGAGGAATAAATGGGTAAGAGCATGTATATTTCCACAATCCATGATTCATAATCCACAAGCTGCTTCTAGGTTTGATTGTGTGGGCGTGATGCAGGAGCATCCTGGGTGTAAGGACAATCTTGCATCACCCAAAAATATGTATTTTTCTATTCAATAAGGGCTATTTTGTACAAAGCAGCTATTTTTGGAAACTTACTATTTTTAGTAAGTTGGTCGTTTGAACTCAGAATGTTCTAATTTTCTAAGTGAAGGTTCATCTTAGTCATAAAAGAATGCCAGTTGAATTTCACTGTCAGATCATCTGTATTGGCAAAGTTATTAAGGATTTACTGTTGAGATTTTCGGGTGCAAAACCTTTTAGCTCAATTTTCAGGACCTTAGAGGCTCCGGATGGAGGTCGAACCCCTATTTGACTAGCGCTTTGCTAGTTAGGCATTGTAGATCGCGATCTCCCCTTTTCGGAAAGTGGTTATAATAGCCAATCGGAGCTACGGTTCAAAAGTTATGGCTTCCGGAAGTTGGGCTACCTAATCTCATGTTTTGTAAATATTTA
>MU224404.1:1650168-1667269 GCA_018584345.1 Thuja plicata | reverse complement strand
TTGAAGGCGAGGTCACAAAAACACAGTGGAGTATTCCAGCTACTACTTCAGCTACCAAGGAGATTGAAGATATACTAGATAGTCGTGTTGGCAGAAGCACAAGGAACATGACATATGAAGAATATCTCGTCAAATGGAGAGGACGACCTGTAGAAGATTCATCATGGCTAACAAAGGAGGAGGTTGACTAGCTTGGTTTTCCTCTGCACACCTGAGACGTGACAGGGTCACTTCTCAAATTACCCCGGGTGTCTGATGCAAGAGCATCCTGGGTGTAAGGGCAATCTTGCATCACCCAAAAATATGTATTTTTCTATTCAATAAGGGCTATTTTGTACAAAGCTGCTATTTTTGGTAACTTACTATTTTTAGTAAGTTGGTCGTTTGAACTCAAAATGTTCTAATTTTCCAGGTGAAGGTTCATCTTAGTCATATAAGAATGTCAGTTGAATTTCATTGCCAGATCATCTGTATTGGCCAAGTTATTAAGGATTTACTGTTGATATTTTAGGGTGCAAAACCTTTTGGCTCAATTTTCAAGACCTTAGAGGCTCCGGATGGAGGTCAAACCCTCGCTTGACTAGCGTTTCGCTAGTCAAACACTGTAGATCGCGATCTCCCCTTTTCGAAAAGTGGTTATAATAGCCAATCGGAGCTACGGTTCAAAAGTTATGGCTTCCGGAAGTTGGGCTACCTAATCTCATGTTTTGTAAATATTTAAAGCCTACCCTTTTGTAAAAAAAGTGAAAAATAATTAAATGCCAAGGGTAGTCGGCCTTAATGGCTAGATTTCTGGAACCTTCTCGGGCGGTGGAAAATTGCCTATTTAAGGAAGGCCCGTGGTGCTTTCTCGGGCAGTTCTGGGTGGTTATTTGAGGCTTTGTCCTACAGATTATTGTAAGGGATGCCCATGTGGCTTTTGATATTGTAATTTTGAAATTTGTAATTCCACATTTGTGGAGCCAATAAGAAGCCAATTTTTTGTTCTTGCAAATTTATGTTGTTCTCTTTGTTTATGTCGTGTGCTGAGTGGTATTAAGGGGAGTCCCTTTCATCAGGGTGTTTTTCTATCAACGTTTTGGATCACACTTTGTGATCCATTGTCGGGATGAAAATGATAGAGAATAAGGAGAAAATGATAGTTTCTCCTTATGCTTTATCATTTTCATTTTGATGATGGATCACGGAGTGTGATCTGAAACATTCATGCAAAAACACCCACACAATCAAATCTAGAACCAACTTGCAGGTTATGGAATAAATGAGGTTTGTGCTAAAGAGATCTATATATGATGGAGTGAATATAGCCCAAGAAGTTATACGCATTGTTAAAACTTTAAACATTTAGTGTAAGTTGGTGAGACTAGTCATCAAGAAGGCTTATGACTATGTTGATTGGCAATTTCTACTCAAAGTAATGGAATTTTTTGGATTTGACAAACAATTGTTGAACTGGAACTTCAAATGTATTTAAAATCCCAAATATGCAAGGTTGATTAGTGGAACCCCAGAAGGCTTCTTTGAATATTCTCAGTGTCTTCAATGAAGCAATGCCTTGGATAGGTCTATTAAACATGCTGAACCATCCAGTGCTCTTGAAGGTATTGAAGTGACAAGCAATTTACCATTTATCATACACCAACAGTTTTTTGATGGCACCATGTTTTTTGGGTCAGCTAAGAGAAAGGAAGTTGAAGAATTCAAAATAATGTCGCCAAAGTATTTGGTAGCCTTGGGCCATTTTGTGAATGCAAACAAATCATAAACCTTCTTCTTCTCCACCAATAATAAGAATGAATAAGAGATTATTAGAGTTTAGAATTTTAAAAGAGGTTCCCTCCCACATTGACTTGGGACTATGTCCAACAAAAGGTTTGAGGAAGAATCGACTCTAGGATGATTTAATAGAGAAAACCTCCACTAAAATTTCGCCATGAAAAGGGTAGTGACACTCATGAATAGAAGGATCACGATGCTCAAACCATAATCTATATCATTCCCATTTATCTTGTATTGCATTTATCTTAAAGTGAATACTCAAAGAAGAATGACCAAAAATATGAGAAGGTTTTTTTAGTGAGGCTCAGAGGATAAGAAGAAAATTGCCCTTGTCACCTCAAACAAGGTTAGCAAATCTATGACGGTTGGTGGAGTTGGCCTAATGAAACATCAATCCCCAAAAAAAGTCTTGGGTGCCAATTTGATTTTGAGGAAAGGAAGGAAAGCCTTGGTCTAAGAAGATTCTTCAGGAGGCCTTTCTATTATTGAAGGGTTATTTGATCTTCCTAATGATAAATGAATTCTCCAAAATGATTGGGGAATTAAAGTCAAGGATTATGCAATAGTTTAGGAGACTGATGGAATTGGTTGATAGGCATGAATGATTATAATTTTGATCTTTTGTAGTTAGCTGATTCCTTTCCTTATAATAATAACTCCTCCTTCACTTTCTTGAGCATCCATTACTTTTGTGTTTCTTTGATTCTCTATGTAGTTCCATAGTGATTGGCCTATTGATTTCTTGTACTATCATTCCTCCATGATCGTTTCATCCATGATTCATTCCTCTATCATCAATTTGGATGCCTATATATTGCACCATTTGTTGTCAATGAACCCTTCTCTATTTCTTTACTGTTGTGTGCTAGTTTTTTTAGTGATTCATTAGTAGAACTATTTGTCTCCTCATTTTTCTCAACATTTTCATCCTCTTTCTTTTCCTCTAATTAATTATTACAATCTTCATTTATCTTTACCAAAGCTTCATGAAATTATTTTGCACATTGAACTTATTATTCCAAAGATTCTAACCAAGGATAACCAAGAACAATATCCAATCCGTTCATAACTAAATTATGAAAATTTGAATGCAAAACATATTTATTCATAGGGATCTTAAAATCTTCCAAAAATTTGAATATCCATACCTAGCATTTGACTAACCTCAATGTTCTTTATTTGTACAAGTAGTTGATGGTTAATTCCATGCTAATGAAGTTATACTTGTTGTTAGGGTTTATATAGACAATAATCCCTCTTCTTTTTCAATGTATCCATTAGAAAGAAGGGTTGAATCATTCTTTCGTGGAGCTAAAGTGCATGTACTTTCATCATTTCCTCCTTCCTATAGCTCTTCTCCTTCATCTTCTTTCTCTTCTTGGCCTCTCCTTTTTGTTTTCTTTTTCCACTTCTTTATTTTCATCTTGATATTATTAATTTTTTCCTCTTCTTTCTCTTCCTCATTTTCTTGCTCTTCTTCTTTCAGAGCCTATCAATAAAGAAAACATATCATTCCTCACCTTAACCTCTTAATAATATTTTATTTTTATTTTTTTAAAAATTCCACAAAATATTCTAACATTACCAATCCAATGTATCTCCACTTCCATCAAAATTAGGAACCTCAATTGAAACTGAGGTTTGAGACCGTTGCTTTTAATATATAATCGTTTTATCAAATCCCATTGACTCAACTTTAATATAAAATATTTTACACTAACATTTTATATATGTACTACCATTACAATGTATCTCCACTTCCATCAAAATTAGGAACCTCCATTGAAACTATGCTTTCAATATTTCACCATTTGTAAAATCATATTGACCCAACTTTAATCTAACCAATACATGATATAGCCAACCTCAAATTAGGAAATGAATTTAATATACCTATAATAAAGTTTAACTAGCATTTTAGAAATGTAAAGATTTCATTGAAAATCTCTAATATGTAAAGCCAATTTATGAAAAACTATAAAAATTTCACTAACTTAAAATAATAATGTTATAAACTTTATTTTTGGATTGTACGCCACTTAATAAGATCCACACACATGATAATGGCAATAATATAATGCAACCAATCGATCTGGTATAGCACGAGAGATGTTTGTAGGCCAATAAGCTATGATATCTAATATATGTAGAAATATAATAAATCCTTGAGGTAGGGTAACACCATACAATACTACTTCTAGAAGAATCCATTCCATGTTATAGCTCCAAGAGATCCAAAACACAATATCATACTTCACACACATCTTTTACAATAATAATAACATTACTGATATAGATCTCCCCCTAATAGTACAATGAAATGGTAGTCCTAATGAAGGCCTACTCAATGTCTAAAATAATTATTCACATAAATCATTCACGACTCAATATCACTAATTTAAGAGATGTGTCACATTATAATGTTGATGTCCTATTCAAATAGTCATGTTTTCAATAGACAAATTTTGACGCTTTATTGAAACAAAATGATCAAAATAGGAAAAAAGTTAATACACACTAAAGTTTCAAGTTTAAAATATACAAAAGAAAATTGAACGTGTGTGTGGGCGTGTGTGTGCATGCACGCACGAGCATGCATGCATGTGCATGTGCACGCACATGTGTGCGTGTGTGAAATATCAAGAGTGAGCCCCACTTATTCTCATTTTCTTGCATTTTATCAACTAAATGATAATTTTCATTTT
Source organism: Thuja plicata (assembly GCA_018584345.1). Taxonomy (NCBI): domain Eukaryota; kingdom Viridiplantae; phylum Streptophyta; class Pinopsida; order Cupressales; family Cupressaceae; genus Thuja; species Thuja plicata. Next base: position 1,662,785 of record MU224404.1, on the reverse strand, counting down.
CTAAAAATATTAAAAAATAATATTCTTTTAAAAAAAAATCAAAATATAAAACATAAAAAGACTATAAAATATGCATTTGATTACTTTCTTTATCATTTCAAATTTTGAAATTTATCATTTCTTAGAGATTCAAGCTCAAAAGATTAGGTTAGTGTTGCATGTTTCCTTTATGGAAGTGTGAGGCAACTTTGAACCTTCATCCATACACATACACTTAACATAACAATACAACTCCAACTCGTGACGAAAAATTTCAAAGCAATGATCCTATCTTTTTTAGGAAATTCCAATAACATTTCCCATCATTTGGCAAATTCAATCCAATTCCAATGAAACTTGGGACACACATTGGATGTCTCAACATTAAATAAAGTTCATATATCGAATTGAAAATTAGATGAAGATAATAAGTGAGGTCAATATGCATCTCAATTCAATAAGTTAAAGAGTGTCAATTCCTTGTCTTCTATTATTTTGTGATATTGCTATCAAAATTTAACTGTGTAGTTATTGAGTCAAACTAATTGACACATGTTTCATGAGTTAGGAAATTTCGATAACATTTCCCATCATTTGGCAAATTCAATCCAATTCCAATGAAACTTGGGACTCAAATCCATCCAATACATATAAAATAAAGTTTGTATATTGTTTTGAAAATAGATGAAGATATCAAGTGAAGTCAAAAGCATATTAATTTCATCATTGATTTGCCCCAATTCAATAAGTTGAAGAGCATCAATTCCTTGTCTTCTATTATTTTGTGATATTGATATCTGAATTTAACTCTAGTTTTTGAGTCACTCATTGACCCTTGTCTTATATTATTTTATTTAATTGTAACAATGTGAATGATTTGAATAATTAGCAGAAAATATGAAATGCACATACCGAATATGAAATGTTGAATGATTACTTACAACCAATCATTCTAATATGATTATGAACATGTGGTCAACTTAAAAATATAATGTGGGACAATATTGCTAAGAGTTATGGCATTTGCATTATGCCACAATAATGTAGCAGTACAAGATATCAATAGTCCAAGCCAAAATAAGAAAGTTCAATCATCTATTTTCAAATTAAAGCTCAAAAGTCTACCAATATTGACTACGCTGAATAGTTTTATTTTATTTTATTGAAACTAAAATCACATAAATCTTGATCTATATAATCAAACAAAGTTGCATTCAAACAACAAGGGCTATGCTGCAGCTTGAGTCCTTGCCTAATGCAAAAATAGCAGAAATTATCAAGAAATTTGAGCAAAAAGGAGTGATTACCATGAAATTTGAGCTTATGACATTTAGTTGTTTTGATTCAATGCAACTTTTTGATTCAACAAGTTTAAGGGGCTTTCTAATGAATGGTTCACAGGGCACAACATTTTCTGGAGTTTTGCAAATGAACTTGTAAGCAAAGTGGGCTTAACCTTGGAGGAAACTCCGTGGTTAAGCATGATTGAGCTAGAGTAATACTGGGATGAGTGACCTCCTAGGAAGTCGCGGTGGTTCACCTATGTGAGCATCACCTAGATGCAATGAGTGCTAAGTGTTCCATTCATTCTCATGAGAGATGGGTTCTTGTAAACCACTACTCATGAAACATGGGTCAATAAATTTGACTAAAAAACTACACAATTGAATCCTGATTGCAATATCAGAAAAAGATACACGATATACAACAGTGCATAAATGATGGGACAATAATATAATCATTAATTAAAATTTTCATATGCTTTGATGCATTGTAACATTTCTGTGAAATGAAATGGTTTTTGGAACTAGCTACGGAAGCTCAAAGTTCTTGTTTTGTACACACAGGCACTACACTCTTTCTGGAAGACTCCCAGGAATCTTTTAATGAAGGCAACCTACACAACTAGCTATTACACTGCCTTCACAAAATATAAAATAGGAAACAATAGACTTTCCTTTAAACAGTGACCTTTCATTGATCTTGATAAAAGTTTCAGACGTTAAAAACAGGCATAACACCATTTTTTTTCTCTCAATCTGCATTTAAATCAAAACCCATTTTAGAACTTAACAGCAAAACAAAAACAATATTAAATGTCTTTCAGCAAGTATTTTATATTTTGTTTGAGTTTAAGAGTAGCCTTGTGGAGCTCGTGCTTGAGAAGATAGTACTGCTTCGCTTGTTGCAGACACTGCAAGCAGCTGCTAGCGTAAATTAATTACACAATGCATCTTTACAAAGCTATTAGATTTATCACCAAAAAGGGATATTAAGGAGTTCCAAACAAACTAAAACCATTCAAAAAAGGATAATAAATTACTTTTATCAGTTCATGTCTTCAAACCCACAATCTATTCAATATCCAAACTAAGCATAACTCTACAACTATGGTTATTATCATTCAGAATAATAAACTACTCTTATCAATTCATCCTGGAGTCGACAAAAAAAATACATGAATGTGTATCATAGCCATGTATTTCTGAGGTATTTCTACAATGGTGCGTGATACTGACAAATGATACTAACATTTTTTCCTTCAATATCTTGTTAATGTCGTTAGAAAGAAATCTAGCGATCAGATGTTCAACAAATGTTTTTCAAGCCAAGAATGCGAGAGACTCCTCATTATAATGAATGTGTAGCAAACCATGTAGTAAGACTTAGATTCATTTCTTCTTAATAATTATTTTTCTTTCTTTGCAAACCTCGGATTAGAATAACAAGAATTAAATTAATATCAGGACAGGTGCCTTGCCAAATACCATAATCAGATCTTTTGATTAAGATTCCAGATTCAAATACGGTTTTGTGCTCTTACACTATTCGCAACATACATTCCACAATGCAGATCAACATCCATCATGTCTTTTTTTTCTTAATAATTATTCTCTCCTAGAATCACATTCACATTCTCCTTGTAAACTTGTAGTGAGAAGACGGAAACATAGAAAAAGTTCAGCAACCGAAAATTATTATGATATGAATTAAGTATACGAAGACTAGCAAGCCACCCACATTTCATTAAGCCACCCAAATGAAAAGAGGTTCTCGTAAAAGATTTTAATGGCTTAATTAAGATACATAAATTATTTGGTAGAGTTTGCTCTCTTTGACTTTTCAAAAGATATTTAAAAAAGAAATTTATAGGAAACGAAAATCCCTGAAATTTTATGTTACAGAATAAAGGGTAGTATTGGCCGTAGATTCTGTGATCTGATTTCTTAGTTAATACACAAATATATCGGTAGGACCAGGTAAGCACAAATGTCTTCTCAATCTGATAATATATCTGTCTCTCCACATATGCATTTGGTATCACCACAATCAAACTTTACAGTACATTATAATTAACTGTTTCAAGTGATGTGGAGAACAGGACTACAGTTTCGTTGGCAGTAAAACAAGCAAATTAATTGCAGCTTTGAACTCTTTCTCACAAATTCCACTGGAGAATCAATCCAGATTTAGCAAAATATTTAATTGTACAGAGATGGTGGTTGTGAGGGTTTCTATCTTTTAGTTCTAATCTGAGTTGCTGGATTCGGACCTGGACCCTGGATCCGGGTCCGGATTTGCCCCCCGGATCTGGGTGCGGATCTAGACGGACCCACAGGTCTAGATCTGAACCCTGCCCAGATCCAACATGGACCGGACCAGATCAAGAGAGGATCCTCAAGGATCCCACGCGAATCCCTAGGGACCCGCGGCCAACTAAGTAGAAAAGTGGGTCCAAAACACTTAAAAAGTGTTTTTTTTTTTATTATTTTTTCATCTAACCCTAAAACAACCCTTATTATGGAGCCTCCAAATACATTTCATTTCATATTTGCTCTCTCATTCTTGGTGAGGTGATTGTACTCGAAGGAGATCGATTGTGGAGTGACAAATACCTTCCAAAACACAGATTTGAGTGATTAAGGTATGCATTTCAACCATATTTTTTAGTTTTTTGAATCTTTGATAGATTATTTCAAGTTTTTGAAAAGTTTTAAAAAAATTTCTAGTTTTTGTATAAGTTTTGAAGTATGTTTTTTTTCTATTTTTGTTATAAATTGCAACAATCATACAATGAGTAGTCAAAGCTCAGTGGTTGGGGAGGGGTCTCAAAATTTTAGAATTGATAAAGGGTCTCCTTTACAGAGACAGACTACAAGAATTTCTCAATGTCCTGGAGGTGGGAGGTATATATGGAAATGTCATTTTTGTAAGTCACAATATAGAAGATCCTACTCCCGAGTAAAATTACATTTTTTGGGCCCTGGGGGTCGAGGGATTGACATGTGTGAGGGCCCAAGACCAGATAAGAAGGGGTTGTCAGCTGTACAAATAGCAGCTTTTGTAAAGGAACAAGAAGATGTTGACAAATTAGTTTCAAAAGGGAAACACGGTGCTTATATCGGGAAACAAAAATCAACACTACCACCCACTCAACCATCCACTAGATCACATCCCTTCTTGCCTATGCCTTTTAGGGATGATGAAGATGTAGACCAACCACAAATCACCACCCGCAAGAGAGGCCCATTAGATAGGGCATTTCAAAATGAGTTAAGAGATGTTGCTGATCAAAAAATTGGACGTTGCCTCTTTGCGAATGGTGTTCCATTCAACTTAGTGAGATCACCTTATTGGAGGGAGATGGCGCAAGCAATAAATAATGCACCTTCTGGTTACCAAGGCCCTGGATATGTAAAGGTGTGCACCACCTTATTACATAATGAAAGAAAAAATGTAGAGGCCCAACTAAAGCCAATAAGAGATTCTTGGATTCAATCGGGTGTGTCTATTGTTTCTGATGGATGGAAAGATTGCAAAAACCGTCCATTAATCAATGTAATTGTTGTAAGACCCAAGGGGTCAATGTTTTTGAGGGTGGTTGATTGTGAAGGGGAAGTAAAAGATGCAGAGTTCATATCCAAGATTCTCATTGATTTCATAGAGTTTGTGGGCCATGACAATGTTGTCCGAGTTATTACTTTCAATGCAAAAGTTTGCAGGGCTGCATGTGCTTTGGTAGAGGCTAGATATGATCACATTTTTGGACACCGTGCACCGTCCATTCTCTCAATTTAGTGATGAAAACAATTGGCACCCAAATAGAATGGGTGAAACATATATATGAGGAGGGTGAGGAGATTCAAATGTTTGTGACAAATCACCATGTCACAAGCAATTTTCAGAACTTATTCGAGATTGGAATTATTGAAGGTAAATATTTAATTTATTTAGTTTTGCATAATTGAATAAAACATTCTTTGTGTTGTTTACATATTTTAAATGTGTTACTAACTTACTATTAGCATATTCTTAGGTGGCTCAAACTCGTTTTGCCTCCCACACTATCGTCTTGAGACGACTTGTGAAGGTAAAGGAGGCATTGTCACAGATGGTCATTAGCAACCAATGGGGCATTTGGAAGCAGTCCAATACAGGAAGGGCTCAAAACGTGAAGGCAATGATACTGGATGATGATTGGTGGGTTCGTGTGGAGTATGTTTTGGAATTCACCGAGCCAATCATGTCAATGCTTCGCTTTGTTGATACTTATGAACCATGCCTCGGGGATGTCTATGATTCTATGGACACTATGTTGGAGGAGATAAAAATCTTAAGTTATAATACATTCCTCTATCTTTGTTTATTGAGAGATATCTAGATTCTAAATTGACAGAATGATAACTTACATGAACATCATTTGATATCCCAGGGCATACAAAGCAGAGAGAATGATCCTGAGGACACCTTTTACAAAAAGATGGAAGCAATTGTTCATCATCGGTGGAACAAGATGACCATACCTTTGCACCTCCTAGCATATGCTTTATCCACCAGATACTATAGTGCATCCATACTTCGCCTTCCAGGTAGAGTGCCACCATTTAGAGATTCTGAGGTTGCAAAGGGGTCTACGAGGGCACTCAATAAAATCTTCCGCGATCCAGAAGTTGGGGTAATTGTTAGGAATGAATTTGGATCGTTTATCTCCGGAAAGGATCTAGACTCTACTGCTGCCAACGACCAAAGCAAAATGGATGCTATTAAATTGTGGTACCTTCATGGGCAACATTATATGTACCTCCAACCTCTTGCAATAAAGATTCTATCACAAGTAAGTTTTTAAGTTTTTTTCCTTTTTTTTTGGACACTTGCATTGTAGAATTTAACACTTAACACTCTTGAATTTATCTTGTATTTTTTTAATTTTGTTGGTTTTCTCTCTAGGTTGCGAGCTCTTCTGCCACTGAGTGGAATTGGAGTACTTACTCCTTCATCCACTTAGTCAAGCGTAACCGGTTGGCTGCAAAAAAAGCAAAAGACTTGGTGTATATTCACAACTTGCGCCTCCTGGCACGGAAGGATCCAAAATATAAGAAGGGGTCAGAGAAGCTTTGGGATGTAGCACCCGAGACTACTGACTTGGATATGACCATTCGAGATCTTGCTAGATCCACTTTGGCTAATGTGAATGATGATGATGATGATGATGACGATGACGATGATGATGATGAGACAGTCACAATACGCTCTAGTGCTAGTGGAACCATTTTTGGTTCCAATGATGATATTGATCTGCCACTTGCAGTTGTTGGAGACCCTATTGATCCGGATTATTTTGATAATCCATTTGATGATTGATGAACATTGAATCATGTTTCAAACTTTAATGAACTATTTTTTGAATTTTCATTTTGTAATTCAATAATTCAATGTGCTGATTTTCTTTAGAATCGTGAACACAGATTTCTGATCAAGTATACTACTTAAATATGTAATGTTTATCTTTGAAATTTGGCATTGATCAATGATCAAGCATCATAGATTCATACTATGAAATGATTTAGTTTTAGAATTATGTATATTTCTCTTATTTTTTTGTATATATAATGCATATATATACACACACACACACACACACACACACACGAACCCATAGGAATCCTAATGGGAAAAAAAAATTCACGAATCCACGAACCCAAATCGGTAACTTAGGTTCTAATTAGTCTCAAAGTGCAATAAAACATATTTGAGTTCTGTTTCAAAAAAAAAAATCAGAGACATTTGTTTTGGGATATCCAGCACTATTGTCTATGGTTGAGAATTTAATTGAGAGCCTTATGTTAGTTTCTAGGAATGATTTCAGAGGTACACACTTTCCTTGTTATCCTGGTCAACATGAACAAGGTACTTCTGTATATGTTTACTGGATTGCTGTAGCAAATGTTGCTTCAAATAGGAAGTCAACGAGTGTCCCTGCTAATTGGTAACTTGGTGATTTTTTTTCCTCTCAACATTAATAAGGAAATCAGGCATAATTTTCCCTATCAAGCAAGATGCCTTACCACATAAAGGCACAAAAATATCCGCAGACTGAAACCTTGCCTAGTTTTCATCTTCCCATGATACTTCAGGATCAATACAGAATCACATCATATCTTCTCAGAGGTGTTGTATTCCCGATGGCTTAGGTTCAAACCACATGAAAACTGGAATTCATACTACAAGAAATATCATAACAGAGTGAAACGTGATAAATAACATTTTAAGATACTTTTTTTTAAATCAGCATAGTGCACTGTAGACATGAAGACAAAAGTTGGGGACGTTAAAGAAGCAGAGAGGATATTCAAAGAATGGGAGTCAACCAGCTCAAGATATGATTTCACACTTCCTAAGCTACTTCTCTTTGCATATTTAAGAAGGTTTTAGTATTACTGTGAAGGAAAGAGGTGAGCAAATTTAAGATGTGGAAAATTCTAGCACAGGGCCATGTGCAGAGCAAACAGATAGATAAGGCAGTCACAGCCGTGATGGGAGCTTATTCAAGAGTGAAATTTAGTGACTGGAAACCACATTCTGAAACAACAAAGCAGAGGTCGATTGGAAGGAGGGAGTGGTTGATTGGGAGTGGAACCCAGTATCAAGAAGCATCATTGGCATGAAATGGACAGTGATCATGAATGAGGTCAACATTGCTAGAGGACAAGCTATATTTGGGACAGGATGAATGTCATGTCCCTTTCTCAGAGGTCAGCCAGCAACATCCAAAAATGTGTTTTTTTTAAATGCTAAACAATTAATATGTAAATATTCAATTAAAAATAATATATAATATGCATAAAATTATAATTAGTTGATAGGTTTTATATTGTGGGCATTGCCCACCCTGATAGGGTTTATATTGTGGGGCATCGCCCACCAGAATTAAGTATCCTACACCAAGAACTCACAATGGAATTTGAGGACAAATTTTGACTTGTAATTTATATTTTCAGTACAAAAAATCAAATCAAAACAGAAGCACAAGATATTGAGCCCGCTTAAACAACTCCACCCTCACTCCTCCAACAGGTTTGGCTACTGTCGTTTCAATCTCCAGCTCTCCTTTGCTGCCATTGTCGTTGAGATTGAGTGCTGGATCGAAGGCAACAATGAACTCTCCTATGTTGATTATAAGCATTCAAAAAGTGTTTTTGATCTGTGTAAAGCATGGTAGTCTTGGGTCCCCCCCTCCTCGGTATAATAAATTTATACTTGCTCTCCATATTACACACACAAATTTGCATCGTTTTTCTTTGTATTGTGCAGGCATTGCATTAATCAATGTTTGCAGAGATTCAGAGGAAATTCATGTCTGATCTAGATGTCCAAATCCCCCACCTTTGAGAAGCTCTAATGGTTCTCTCCCATGTCCTTGAGACTTCTAGACCTGCTAATACTTAAATAATTTATTAAATATATTTACCAATTTAATGAACTGAAACTCTCCTCATCCGATGAAGCTATAATCTAAGACTTGGGGTTTGTCATTGTTCAGTGAATGAACCCACCTGTGCTGAATTGTTTAGGGCACAATCGAATTTCTACCAAATAGTTGCACTAACCCTTCTCTACTGTAATTATGGTTTAATCCTCATGGCCTCCTCTATTGAGCATACAGTCATATCCACCCAGCCTCATTTATTCAGAATACAATCAAATTTCCACACATCTGAAATTCAGGGTACAATCAAATTCATCTGAATTCCACTCAATAATTGAATCTGAACTCTTCTTTTCAAAGTAGAACAACACACCAGATTGTATTAGTTGAGGGTGCAACCAAATTTACTTAAACATTTGCAATTATGATATTTATTACACTGCATTTCCTGTCAAATTAACCCAAGATTCTTTGAAGTGGGATATTTAGGCCCTAGGGCGCTGTTAGGGTACTCTCAAATCCACTTGCCTTCACTGGTTTGGGGTGCTTTCAAATCCAGCTGGCCTCACCCATTAAGGGTACTTTCAAAATTGGTTGGCCTTGTTTGGTGAGAGCATACACAATTACGAGTCCATATGATTTTATGACATGATCCTTGTGGAATTCAATAAATGACATAGGATATTTATTTTTATGATACTCACCTCAAGAGGTCACCTTGGTTTCATACAAAAAATCCATCTGACATGTACTCCTCACACATGTATGAGTGCACCGCACCTACAACCCATGATACAATTATATTGCTTCTGGGCTAAGTTACCAGTTCGGGTTTGGGGATGGGTGCGGGTACATGAACCTAGTGCGTGGGTGCGTGAAAAAAATTTAGGGGTTTGGGTGCATATGGGTACCTCTGTGTGTGTGCGGGGTGTGTGTGTGTGTGTGTGTGTGTGTGTGTATTGGCAAGTGAGTCATTCAGGAGTGTTCTGGAACACTTTAGGGTAGTCATTTATGACAACATGTCTAGTATGGATGGTCGCTTGGTGTCATACACAGTTTTGGAGTTGTAGCTTGCAAAATGACTAAGTCCAGAAAGCAGAATTAAAGAGTATAGCAGTACAGTTTTGGTCAGCAAAGACAACATATGATGAATAAAGACATGTGAGCTTAGGAGAAGCTATTTTGGGATATGTATGCACTTCTATTAAGGTTGCTTATGTTTTGGTGTTGAGTGCGGTAAGTTACAGTATGTTGAAAACATGCGAAGACAGAGTAACAGTGATACAGGGCAAATAAACAGTTGTGATGATTGAGGGTATAATACGAAGTCCAAACGTGCTATGTTGGATTCAGATTGTCGATTACCTATGTTTTGATAGTGTATGATCGCCGACTTGGTAATTACTTTTTGTATAAGTATTAATTCTATTTTATGATGTAATTGGAAGCCGACTGGATATGTAACAATGTATATATAAGAAGAGCTTTTTGAGAAGAGATGGATGTGATGAGAATGTGATGGATATGTGATAGATTGGTAGGATGCGAAGAGTTGGATGGATGCATTGTAATATCAGAATTAGTCAGATGGTAATGTGAACTACAACTGGAACTACCTAAGCATAGCAGATGCTTGTATTGTTCACTATTGAGAAATCATTGTAACAGAATCATATTTCTGATTGTATGAGCAGTGAGCTCAGTATACCTTTAACAGGGTTTTGTATTCCTCTAACAAGGAAATGTAATAATGTAATAATCAGCTCCTAACAGGGCTAGGTCTCCTAACAGAGACAGTATACTTTTAGTGCATATTTGTGGGTGCCATCCCCACCGGGGTTTTCCCTTGGCCAGGGTTTCCTTGACAATAAATTCATGGTGTTATGAGTTGTGTGTTTTATGTTTATGTTCTTTTCACTTCAGCAATTATCTGGTTAAGTTGGAATTTACTTGGTTTAAGTTTAAAGTGTTGTAATACTGATTCACCGCCCTCTCAATATTACTTAATCCTAACAATTGGTATCAGAGCTTTTGGCCCTTAAAGAGAAAGCTTAACAACCTAAGGGAGATCGAGATGGATTCTGAAAGTTTGGAAGAAAACTTTGAAGCAACACTTGAAGACCTGGATAAAGCTAAAGCAGAAAATGGTGACTTGAAATTCAAATTGAGAAGAGCAGAGGGATTCATCAAGAAACTAAAAGAACAACTTGAACTTTCCAGAAATCAGAGACAAGATCTTATGGATAAGATAAAGAGGATTCAGACAATGACACATCAGATCAGATAAAACAGCTTGAACAAGAGAAAGATGCTTTGAAGCTTGATCATGAAACTAACCTTCAAATGGCTAAAGAGATTCAACAGGAAAAGGATGCTAGAAACAAAATTGAAGAAACCTTAAAAGGTGCTAATATTCAGATGGAACAAATGCCGACTGAACTTGATCACTACAAGAACAAATATCTGGAATTAGAGAAATATAATCAGATCATAAAAGGAGAACTTGTTGAAGCTAAGCAACACATTTAAAAACTTCATATGAGCAGTAATAAGATTGATGAGCAGAGAGATAGACAGAAACCTAAAGGAGACATGACTAGAGTTGGCTTCAATGAAGCTGAATGTTCAAAGACTCGGGAAGAAAAATCTAAAACGAAGATTGATGGAGAAAGACCTACTCTTGAAGAACCTAAAGAACAGGTCAGACCTTTTAAAGGTAGATACTTTGGATGCAACAAGATTGGACAAATGAAGAGAGACTGCAGAGGTAAAGCCCCTTACAAACCTTTTTCAGGATATTGTAACAATTGTCATGCATATGGACACAAGAAAGAAGAATGCATGAACCCTGATCAATCTAGATTCAAGCAACATTACATTAGGGAAGAAACGGTAGCTAAGATAACATGTTACAAATGCAATAACTTTGGGCACTTCGCAAGGTATTGTAAGTTGCAGGTTAATCAGAACAGACCACCTCCCACATGCTACAAATGTAACAATCCAGGACACATAGCGAAGTTTTGTAGGTACAATGGAACGGATAACAAAAGAGGACAACCGCATATGGTTATAAAGAAGAATATCGGTGATAGCGGTAAGAGTCTTGGAGAATACATGGATGAATTCAAGAGTCATTTCAGAAAACCAGAAGATGAAAACAGTGGTAAGGTATGGAAGGTAAAAGAAACAAATGAGGTATTGGTTCAGGGAGAGTCAGTAGATGCTACTGAGCCTTCGCCTGATGCTAACATTGCTACATCAACCTAGATGGCCAAGCATGGCCTTAGGGGGAGCATTGGAAGGAAACATTAGACATCTATCCAGCCCCTGATTATGAGGAGTAAGCTTTTGCGAGCTTAGTGAGAGTGTATGGAGATGTTGTGGAACACATATCTGAGATCACATTGCTTTATAGTCTATATCCTGCGATTGCCAGATTGTTAATCGACTGGATTATGTGCAGAGATGAGTTTATTGGGAACTGTGTCGGTTCTTTACACAGCGAAGTATAAGGTTAATCAAAAGAACTTGTTTAAACATCATTTGAAGAACAGACCTAAAGGAGAACAGAGATTAGACCAAAAGAAGCAAAGAAGCAAGTGTGTTGAGCGTTTGATCGAAGCATAAATTCACGAATTAAGAAGATAAAAGGTATTTAGATCTTTTTCGAAGCTTTGGTCATGGATACTCCGTTGATTTACGATGTCGCTGAAAGGCCTAGGTATAAGTTTAAGAAACACCCATTCAAATCAACTAAAGATGATCCCGAAGGTGCATTTTCCCAAACACCCTACAACGTTCTACATAAGTAGGAGATATTTTTCCACAGCAAGTCAAATTGTGATATTGCTATCAGGATTCAACTGTGTAGTTTTTGAGTCAAACTCATTGACCCATAATTCATGAGTAGTGGTTCACATGAACCCAT
>MU224404.1:1591638-1636676 GCA_018584345.1 Thuja plicata | reverse complement strand
TAAGACTCGAAGGTTAATTTTTCCCCATTTTTATCGGCGCAGTTTCCACCCCAAATTATTAAATGGGGGTTTGGGGGCAAAGCCCCCAAGACGGGGTCAAGGGGCAGCGCCCATTGCGGGGTCTAGGGGCAGTGCCCCCGTAGGGGTTTTCAGGGGGCAGCGCCCCCAAAAGCTCAACCGACTTTAATTATTTTATAAGGCATCGAGAGTTATTTGTCAGCTCCATAAGACATCAAATCATAAATGTATGCAAGATGAAAGACACAAAAAAAAAGATAAAAAAACAAGTGTTTTTTTAATTTTTTTGACTTGACAGCCGATTCATGGAGCAAAAAATCGCCGATTTTGGCGTGAATCGCATGAATCGCGATTCATGCGATTTCTGGAGGAAAAATCGGCCGATTCCGATTCAGGTTCAAAAAAATCGGTGAGGTTGAGTCGGATCGCCGAATCGCCTGAATCGCCGCGATTCTCGTTACTCTGTTGCAAACATCTAGGCCCCCATCGGAAACATGTGGCTCCAAGTCCTAAATGTGAGTTTAAATTCGATGAGGGTAAGGCCTAAATCAGGCCTAACATGAACCGTGTGGGCATATTGCAAACGTATAGGCTCTAAATCAGAAAGGTGTGGGCCTTAAATCATACGTGTAGGCCCCAAATCTGGATGCAAGGTCTTATGATCAGACCTATAGGCCTTATAGTTGTAATGTGTGAACACTTTGACCAATTAGCCAGCCCCAAATCTGAAGCGTGTGCCCCCAATTTAGCAAAATCAGGTCTAAATCCAGCATATGCACCTTTAATCCTAGCGTGTGGGCTTATATCAGGCGTGTGAGCTTGGAATTCAATGTGTAGACCCTGAACTTAATAAGGTAAGACCTAAATCTGGGCATAGATGCTATAAGCCTGGACTCAAACCAAATGTGTGGCTCCAAGTTCCAAGCATGCAGTCCTATAAAGGTAACGTGTGGGTTTGAATTCATTGAATCTGGACCTAAATTTGAGCATAACTCCAATAGGGCATGCCTTAAATCAAGCGTGTGGACCTAATCAGCATGGCGCGGCCCCAAATCTTAATGTATAGGCTTATAAAAAAAATGTGTGCGCCTTAAATCATGTGTGGAGGCCATAAATCTGGGCGCAGGGCATGAGGATCAGACCTATAGCTGTAGTGTGTAGCCTTAATTCCAAGGATGAGACCTTAAATTTGAAATGTATGAGCCTTAAGTCAGGCCCATAGGTCCCAAGCCTCAAACGTACAGCTCCTATCTTAACCTTAGTCCTAAATCTGGGTATAAACTTAGTGTATAGGCCCCATAACCTCAAAGAATTAAGTCTCAATCTCAAAACGTTGGGGCTAATCTCAAGGAGGAGGCCTTAAATCTTAACGTATGGCCTAAATTCAAGGATAAGGCCTTACAACCAAACGTATAACTTTAATGCCAATCAGCAGGCCTAAATCTGGGCATAGGTCCAATAAGGCCTAAATCTGGGCATAGGTCCAATAGGTCCTAAATCAGGCCTTGAATTCAAATAAGCTTGGCCCTATACTGCCAAATGTATGGGTCTGAATTCCAAGCGTACGTCCAGACCTAAATTCAAATGAGATAAAGGCTAAATCAGGCCCTTGCATAGTCTTAACGTGCAGCCCCAAAGCCCAAAAGATGGACCTAAATCCTGACATGCAGTCCTAAATCAGGACTTCAATCCCAAAAGGCCTGGCCCTAAATCCAACGTGTAGGCCTAAGTTTCAAAGTATGAACTCAAGTTTGATAAGAAAGGTAAGAGGTTGGGTCGGCCTTGAAGGAAAAACAAGCATTAAATGCCAACATACAAACAATCATCTAATGAGGATGAATTCTATTGAAGGACCAAGTCAGCCAGCTAATGGAAAAGAAGGGATATGAATGAATTTAATTTTTCCTCAAAAGACCAGGTTGGCCCTAGTCAAGAAACACACCATTTGGGCATTTGAGGTCTATATAGATTGAGGCCACTTCTACACCCAATTCAAATCAAATTTCCATTGCAAATTGAATTCCTCCAAGAAAAGCAGTTAATTAAATGAAGACAATCATAGATGAAGGGTATTGAACAGCAGAACAGACCCAGATTGAACAAGAAGAGAGTCATTCCTTAACAAATCAAGGTTGCTAAAAAGGCATCAAACTCTAACAGCAGGTATATTGATGACTTGGAGACATCAAAAGGTTGGAGAAGACATCAAAAAACTAGTCCAAAAACTTGTTATTAGAAATCAGAGTCTCAAGTAGAGAACGACTTAGGAAGTGAAAATATGGCCATAAATTGACGAACAAACCAGACCTCTACAAGCTCGACCATTCTCAGATCTGAGGTTTATAAACTCAGAATTGCCATTATACCATCAGGTTTGATTGATAATCATATTGGCAAGATTAAATTGGGGTCTTCATTAGTGAGAAATCAAAGTGTTTGATTCGATTGTTTGAAGTGTAGAAATAACTCTCAGTCAATTATGATGCAGTGCCAAGGTGAGATAATCCCCAAAGGAGATGTCTAACCTCGCAGCAAGAGTAAACACAGTAGAAACAACAAAGAACTTGACACAATAAGATGCAAGAAATGTTTTATTGATCTTAATTTAACTCATACATGTCGGGCTGTAAGATTTATCACAAAGATCTTCTGCAAGAGGTCAATAGCCCACAACTATACCTTCTGCCCTTCTACTCTACTTCTCCACTGACTCTCTAACACAAAACCAAGCCCTACTTTTATACAAAATCATGACCCCAAGTCGGCTCAAGAAAATACCATTCCCCAAAGCAGGAAACGTATTGCAAATATAGGTCCAACCCTATCCAAACATAACATAAGAAGAAGCGATCACATGGAACGATCCACGAAGGAACCATGATCCACACACTACGATCGCAACGGCTAAGAATCCCACAATCTCGACCGCAACACAAATCTCTAGGTAAGTCCACGCCAATCATGAACACGTTGCCCAAAGCCAAAAAGAGAAAGAAATCTCAACACGCAATCAACCCCAAGATATGCGAGCATAGGAAAATGATCCAAGAACACTCCTGAACAAGAACCCGCAAGCGCAACTCCTAACTCGCACGGAAACTCCAACTACACTACAACCTGTCAACCCAATTAGAAGAACGGAAAAACAAACACTGCCCAATCACAGAATTTTCCAAATCTCGAACAAGATAACACCAAATAAGGTGCGATCACAGAAAAGCATCCAAAACACTATCAAGAACATGCCAGTATGAGCGCAAAAACTAAAGATCCAAATAAACCAACCATCACCAGAAACACAAAAACAGCTAACTGTAACCCAAACTCTTAGAATGATGCCAGATTGCCAGCACACCAAGGATGCTCCTATTAGAACTATTAAAAACTTGGGTTACCATGGTGTTGTTCTTGCCATTTCTTGCAAAAGTTCTTAAACCCTTAGTTCAAATTTTTGCCCTAAACCCTAAGTGTCCCGAGTTTCTTATATTTTGGCGTTACTTTTTCATTCACTTAAGTTGTCATCCGATGGGTTTAAGTTGTCGTGCGCGGGGCGTGTTTCTTCTATGACCTAAGTTCTAGCGGCGTTTATGTTTTATTATTTCCTAAGTCCTAAGTCCCCGTGGGTTTTATTTGACACATCCGTCGAGCAAGTTCATTTTGATCTAACGGCTGGCGCATTGCCTTGATCGCAAGATGAGGTGATGTTATTGATTGAGGCATTGCGCATATGCGACACCTGTCCTTTCCAGATCGTGGGGCCGACGTGTTAAAAGCTAGCAAGAAGTTAATGTTCTGACAGATCTCTGATAATCCAACGACGGGCGTGATCCCGCGAACAAAAGATGCAGCTTGTTTACTTCTTTGCGGAAAAGCGCTTGAGCGACATGTGGAAAGTGGCCGAGCTGAGGGAAGTAAAGGGACGGTCAGATTTGCTTTCATCCAACGATTGGCGTGATACCACTAGGCGAAGCAGCATGGAGATTATTCATCGCGGGTTCACGCCTTTGCGCCACATGGCAGATGGTAGGACCTGGTCGAGGTTAGAAGGAAGTTAACGTGTGGTTTGATCAAATTGAATCTGACGATGGGCATGATCCCGTAAAGATCAAGATGTAGGGAGGATAATCATTAAGGCATCGCGCCTGTGCGACACGTGGCATATGGCGGGACTTGGTCAGCGCTGTGAAGAACATAAAGCACCGGCAAATCAAATTCAATCAAACGGTAGGCGTAATGCCTTAATCAAAAGTTGCGCGAAGTTTAAATCTTTGCGGCATCACGCCTGAGCGACGCGTGGAGGATGGTGGGGCCAGTGTAAAGCCAAAGGAGGGTAAAGGACAATCATATTAAAAATGATCAAACGACAGGCGTAATGCCTCGATCGGAAGATGCATCAAGGTTATGCATCAAGGGTTCGCGCTTGGTCGACACGTGTCCAAAAAGTCAAAAGTGAGACCAAATTGCTACGTGGAGGTACCAATAAGGGAAAGATCGACAACCGTGTTTTAAACTTGATTGTAAGATTTGATTTGGACCGTTGGGTTTCTTTTTCGCGCCATGGTGACTATTGGAGCCAGTTTATTTGAATTTTCAAACCTGCGCAGAGGGTTTTCTGGCCATGGCGACTCACTCCAAGTTGCAGAGAAGTAGATGGATCAACCTGATCTTCTCGGTTGCATTTATGTGGTCGTAGGGTGTCGGAGAGATAGATTTTCTGCGACTCGGGCTTCATAAATGTTTGTTGGTGGTGACTTAGGTTTTCAATCAGATTTTGAAGATATTCTGTGACTTTAGTCGCTTCCCTCTCTGTTCTGCTTTAATGAAGGCTTGCTTTCCGAGTTATGGTGGTTGTGTTTTAGGGTTTTGTTTTTGCTCTAAGGCGGTCCAAGCTTGTGGTATCCAATTAGTATAACTAGGGTTTTTTGAGTCATTTGTAATGATGGGAATTTTATGCCACAGAAGGCTTGTAAGCTTTGCATATTAAGATTTAGACTATCAGTGATTTCTTTGGCTCTGACTTTATATGTAACTGATGCTTGAATATCAATATATGTCTGTAACTTCCTGTAATTTGTGAAATCTTATTGAATAGTTGTCTTTGTTCCATCTTTTGTACTCATTTGGATTGGTTGTTAAGGACATCTCAATCCATCACTCTGTAAGGCAAAGGGTTTAACTGGTTTAGGGTTTCTTTCAAAGAGAGTTAATTTCCTTAAGGTAGTTTCAGTGAGTAGAAAGTTGTAACGAATTTGATGATTATTTCTGCTTTTAAGAGAGTGAACTAATTTGCAGGTTTTACATTTGATGTATCTTGTTGTTGAAGGTCTAATATGTTAGAATGTGTGGTTCTCATCAGTCTTTATAAAATTTGTTACCATTTACATGTTTTATGATTGCATCCACCTTACCTACTTGTTTGTGATAATACTGATAGGGCACTGGTCTGATATGTTAGAATGCGTGGTTCTCATCAATCTTTATAAAATTTGTTACCATTTACATGTTTTATGATTACATCCACCTTACCTGCTTGTTTGTGATAATACTGAATATTGAAGGCAGAAGATAGGTAATACCCACCTGAGTTTGTGGAGCTCAAAGTGCAAAAGGTTTTAGGACCTTGTTGAACATTGTTTCTTTTCCTTGTTGAACGTTGTTTCTTTTCCTTGTTGAATCAGTGCTTGGGCCTATAGAGGAATATACCTGAGCCGCAGGTATATAAGGGATCAACAAGAAAAGGAACCAACAAAAATGATGACTCTACTGGGGAACTAAGAGATAAGTTCATTTCATAGTTTCCTTTAATATTTGCAAAATTTAAAAGTGAAGTCTCATATTTTAATATCCCAAATTTGTTTGGGTGGCGACTCTGAGTTTGGTTGGCTAATGTTTTTGTTTAAAATCACAAATCTGTTTTAGGTCTTGTTTGTTCAAGATATAAACAATATGAGAAACACAAGAGCCTATATGAACGAACATCCAAAAGTTGAATTGGAGGGTGGGCTCCCAAAGCCTGCTAGAAGAAATTGGTCAAAAAAGACAGAGTCTAGTAGTGCAAGTTCTTGGAAGCCTAAGGCTTCAGTTATAGGTCAGCCCTTGGGTGCTGTCCTAGAAGGAAGTGCTCATTCTTCTATAAGTACTGAATCAAATGGTTTGGGCTTCTTTGACATCATGTTTGATACTCTTGTCCAAGAAGATATATCTCAGCAGAAGGATGTAAACCAGGTTCATTATAGGATGGATAATGAAAAGAAAAGTAGAGTAGGGATTCTAGACCTAGAAATATTTCAAATTTGGATACTTCTTCCCAAAACACAAGGAATAACCCTTTTCTGCAAGATGATCCTTATGAGCAAGCTATAAATCAAAGGGAAATAGATCTTATAAACCTAGAAGATTCTACAAATTCTGATATTACATTACCTAATCATGATGTATTTTTTGGAAATAATGATGCCTTAAGAAGAGAAATACAAGAACAAATGATTTTAAGGCAAAGAATGGAAAAGGATAAACAGTAAGAAGTTATGGCAGCTATGGTTGAGAATGAGAACTTAAGTTGATGAATCAAGGCTTAGATCAGAACTATAAGGGTTTGAATAAAGAGATCTTTGGTGATGTGGATGCCTTGAGGAAAGAATGTATGGAAGAGAGATATTTAAAGAAAAATCAAGTGGAGCAGGATCCTGTGATCAGACAAATTGTTGACTGGGAAAATGAAAGGCCTTCTAGGGCTCAGGCTTCCTTACAAGATCCTCCTTCAGTCAGTACAAGTAACCCTATATTAGACAACAGTAAACAAAGGGTTACTAGTGTAAAAATTAATGAGCCCAAAGATACAATAAAGGCATCTCAGAGTATGTCTTTACTTAACATAGAACTAGAAAGAGCTAGGAGAATGAAAGATGATATCGCTAAACAGTTGGAAAAGACAGAGTTAGATGTTGCTACTGCAAAAATGAAGAAGAAGATTGCCTTTATATAGTCTGTTGCAAATCTTAAGGGAGTTAATACTACTGCTAATACTCAAGGTAGTATTGGAATAGGTCCTAAGGTGCAAACAACAAATGTTAATACTAATGTCATGGGATCTAGTTCATTTCAGGGTACTGCAAATCAAAACCAAGGTCTTGGTACAAGTGGCCAAAATATTGGGGGTGGTTTTCAAAGAAGACCCATGCATTTGGAGACATATAAACAATTACATTTTGATGGTATTCCAGGCCAACCAAATGTTTTTCCAAATGAAATAAGGAATAGAATCCCTAAGTTTAGTGGAAATAATGTAATAACTGATGAGGAACATCTAAAGGCTTTCTCTGATAAGATGAATGATTATGAAATAGAGCATGAGGATATTGTCATGAAGCTATTTGTGCAATCCTTAATTGAAGATGCCAGAGATTGGTACTGTGGCCTTGCTAATGGAAGTATTAGTTCATGGGATGAGCTTACACAATGTTTTAAAGAACAATATGGTGACAAGGTGAACTCCAGTTTTATGTTGAATGAGTTCAATAACATCAAGAAGTTTCAAAAAGAAAGTGTAACTGAACTCAATATCAGATTTCAAATGCCATGCATAGACTTTTCCAAGTGCTAAGGTTAGATGAAAATGTATGTCATACTACATATTGCAATGCACTGCATGATAAGATTGCCTATCTTGTAAGAGATAAAATCCTAGTACTTCAAGGGATTGGCAGTTAATATAGAAAGTAATAGAAGGGCTTCAGGTAAACTTGGGAAGAGAGATGATGGTAGGTTATGGAAAGATCCTAAGGGTCAACCCAATAGATTTCCCAAGGAAGAAGACAAAGTTGATAAAGTTGATAAACTAGTTACTGCAATCAAAGACCTTACTGCTAAGGTGGACAAGAATGAAAGGGGCTTTCAGAATAATAGACAATAGTTTCAGAGATCTGATAAGCCTTATAGATTCTAGGACATGCCCTATAAAACAAATTGGAAGGATGGTAAACCTCTGCCAGAGGGACCAAGCAATGTAAACAATAAAGGTACTCTTGATCCATTAAGGAGGAACAATGTACATAATGTAGAGAATGCTTCTTGGTGTGTACCCTGCAATATGCCACATTCTCCTTTTGAGTGTGTAGTTGCACAAGCTTTGGCAGGATCTACTGAGAATGAGGATGAACAAAGTGATCAAGAGGAGGAGAGACCTAAAGTCAATATGTTCATAACATATGTTGAAGAGAGTAATGAACCATATGATGTTATGCATCATACGATAAATGTTGCTAATGCAAAAGATGAACATGTTCAATCAAGAAGACCTAGTGATGAAGAGGTGAGATCTCTCACTGTTGCTGCGATTGCTCAGGTTAGGAGTACCTACAATTTAAGAAATAGGAAAGTAGATAAGGATCAGGGAAAGCCTAGTTCATTGTTTATAAAAGAAGGTTCTCCTAAACCCCCAATTCAAAACAAAGATAATATTCTAGACCTAAACAAGGGTACCCCCATTACTGATCAAAGAATAGGAAAATCCAAGGAGAGCAAAGGTAAGGCTTCCAGTGGGGATGTCTTAGGTTTTCCGGCTTTTGACATGAAGCATGCATTATCTCAAATGAAGCTGTCAGTGCCATTGATTGAGATGTTGAAAATAAAAGAGCACAGAGAGGCTGCTTTCTCTTTACTCAAAGGTATGTCTGATGATACTGTTCCTGTTACAAAGACTATCAAGAAAAAAGGAGATGATGAGCAGGAGGCTCCTAGAATTCATGTGGGGAACATTATCACTCAAGATCCCTCTCATATAGATCTTTTTTATGTGACTTTGTTGGTAAATGACCAATTAATAAGAAATTGTATGATAGATTCAGGTGCTGCAGTAAATGTAATACCTTATGGTGTTATGAAGGAGTTGGGCTTAAAAGTTGATACATCTTTTGGAAGATGTTTTGCTATGGATAATAGAGAAGTACCTGTGGTGGGAACCTTCAAAGGTATTGAAGTCAAGATTGCTGCTTTTCCTGAGGCTACCTTCAAGATGGATGTTGTTGAGATTGATACACCACCTCATTATGGTATGTTGCTATCTAGACAGTGGGCAACAGTCGTTGGAGGACATTTGCAATTGGACCTGTCATATGTTACTATCCCTATCAATGGGAGTGATGTCAAATTATATAGGGAGCCACGTGCTCCAGTGATAATTGAGAAGAGGGATCCAAAGGTGCTAAATTGTTTCATGGATGTTGACATGGAAATTTCAAGATTGAACCAAGTGGGTCCAGAGTTGAGCATCAGGACCCAATTGTGAGGGAGTCACAATCACATCAAGATGAGATATGGAAAAAGTGATTGATGGTGCATGCTCCAAGGAAGGATCTGGAGCTGGTGTAGTCTTTATTTCCCCATCAGGTACAACTTTCAAATATTCTTTCCTCTTAGCTTTCCAATGTACAAATAACACTGCAGAATGCGAAGCATTGTTGTTAGGCTTAGAGATTGCAATAAAACATGGGATAAAGTTGTTAAGAGTATTTGGGGACTCAGAGTTAGCAGTTTCCCAATTAAATCCATGTATGTTGTTAAAAATGACAGACTAAAATTATACAAGCATGCAGTTTGGGATAAGATAGAATTTTTTGATGCTTTCTCAATAGAATGGGTAGAAAGATCCAAAAACATTATGGCTGATTTCCTAGCAAGTGTAGCCATAAAAAATGATGATATAACTTTGGTTGGGATTTCTACTATTGAAACTAAGATCAGGCCTACAATTCCTGATAATGTATATAATTGGCAAGTTTTTGAGGACAACAGTGATATTCTCAGGTTTCATTCAATGTATGGATGATTATGAGGGCCAAAGAATTGATTGTAATGCCTTGGTTGAAATCATAGATGATAAGCAAACTATTTTTCGGACTGAGGTTGTTCAGTAGCCAACAAATGTGATACCTAAGGGTTTGGTTCAACTTGAGGGCATCTTCAGTGACAATGATAGTCACTTGCTTAAAAGATTTGATGTAAAAATGGACGGTGTTGAGGGGATAAATTTAGGGTCAGAGGCAGTCCCTAAAATGGTTTTACATTGGAAAGAACTTAGCCCCTCACATTAGAGCAAATTTGATCAGCTTATTGAAGAAATACAAGTATGTTTTAGCTTGGTCATATGAAGATCTTA
This sequence comes from Thuja plicata, assembly GCA_018584345.1. Classification (NCBI taxonomy): domain Eukaryota; kingdom Viridiplantae; phylum Streptophyta; class Pinopsida; order Cupressales; family Cupressaceae; genus Thuja; species Thuja plicata. Next base: position 1,626,502 of record MU224404.1, on the reverse strand, counting down.
AGGCTTACAGAGAGGACTTGTTTCAACATGAGATTCCTCTAAAGCCTGATGTAAAACCTTTTAGACAAAAGCAAAGACCAATAAATCCATTGCTAGCATCAAAAATGCAAGAAGAGTTAATGAAACTCAGGGAGGCTCAAATTATAAAACCAATCAGACATTCATCCTGGGTGTCAAATCTTGTGCCAGTCAGAAAAAAGAATGGAGATATCAAGCTTTGTGTTGATTTCAAGAACCTTAATGTAGCATCACTCAAGGACAATTATTCCTTGCTACAAAGAGTTACAGGATGTGACCTTTTATCCATGATGGATGGATTCTCTCGTTACAATCAGGTTTTGGTTAATGAATCAAAGCAATTCAAGACAGCCTTTACTACCCCTTGGGGAACTTATGTTTATGTAAGAATGCCTTTTGGTCTCATTAATGCAAGGGCCACTTTTCAGAGAGCAATGGATGTTGCTTTCAAGTTATTCATAAATGTAATTATGGTTGTCTATCAGGATGATCTCACTACATATTCAAAGAAAGCTGAGGATCGTTGCAGGCATCTGGAGAAGATTTTTGGTAAGGCTTTGGAGTTTGGAGTATCTCTTAATCCAAAGAAGTGTCACTTTGTTTTTTCAGAGGGAAAATTCTCTTCATCGGTAGACATTTGCTTGAGCCTTTCATCATCTAAACTTTCCTTTTCCTCACTGGATTCCTCATTTTCAGTTTGCTGGTTCGAATTTTCAGAATTGGAATCCTCATAGTAAGCCCACATAACCCTAGTTGCTTTCCCCTTTAGTCTCAAAGGACAGTCGTGGTTCATGTCATAGGGTCCTTCGCAATAAAAAAAACCATTTTTCTTCCTTAAAACATTCAATGTCTCTCTATCCAAGGGGGCGAATAATTTATCTTTATTTTCAGCCTTTGTTTCATTCCTCTCGGGTTCCATGAAGAATGGTTTGTTGTCTTTGCTAGATGATGCACCCTTTGACTGAAATTTATTTACTGGGGCTACTTGTTCCATACTTCTAGCCTTCTTAATTGCTTCTTGCAAATTAAATGGATCAAAGGCTTTTACCCACCCCTTCAGAGGTTCGGATAATCCCTCAGTGAACAAAACAACCAATCTCCTATCTGAGATATCTGGCACCATAACGAATAGCCTCTAAAAGTCACTAATGAAATACTCCAATCCGCCTGTCTATCTCAACTGTACCAACTCCCTAAAGTAGACTTCTGGATCCTTCTTATCAAACCTCTCTACCAACCTCTCCACGAAGTCCTGATATGAAGTCACCTGGTTATGCTGAAGGGTAACCATCCTATGGTACCACCAATCATGTGCAGCTCCCTCTAAATGTCATAGGTCTCAGTGCCAGGAAAGTATCAAACTTGTGAATCCAAGCCTACACTGTCATCCTGCTACTACCATCAAAAGTAGTCAAAGAAAGCTTGCCTGTAGCACGCTTTAATTCATTGTTCTGGCCACGAGGTCTCCTATCTTGTCTCGTTGCCCTGTAATACTCTCTCCTCTGATTGACAAATAGCTCAAAGGTGAGTCACTCCCTGACTTGTGGAGCTAGCATCTCCCACTCATCATTTGCAGCCATGAGAACATCTGCGAACATCAAATCACCTGCTTCTTCTTCAGGCTCTGGTGCCAGCTCTTCCCTCACAAAAGTAGGGCGTGTAGGCCTATCAGCCGTCCTAGAGTGTGTCCTAGGTCCTCGAGGAGAACCAACCGCACTCCTGTAATCTTCTTGATCCCTATTCTGCCTGTCTGGTGGATTCATCGGCTCCATCATTGTAGTTAGTGCATGTAAGACCTGGGCCACCTGTTGCTGCCCTGTGCCATGGTTCTAAAAAACTCTCTCGTTTCCTGATCATCATCCACCCTGTTAACCTTGGGTGGGCTATCCTCACGCCTGTCACCCATGGTGACCGGCTGTTGTTCTAAAACTTGTTCGCCTTCAAGTAAGGCGATCTTGCGTGTATAATACCTACGTGAACCAATCTCCTCTGGTTGCATGTAATAACTAAACCCTCCGGATGGCAAGATTTAGTTCTGATACCACTGTAAGAACCCTTCACAGACTCTGTTGTTGTACTGGATGTTTTTTTGTTTGTTTGTTTTGCAAATTTATGTTTTTTTGAAATTCTTTCAATAAGGGTTTTGAATCAAACAAATGACAGAAATAAAAATGCTGAAATAAAATCAGACTACTGCTGCAATTTTATTTAATTTCACCATGCAACGCTAAGTACAAAGATAACTGATTCCGGCGAATAAACATAAGCAAAAACGAGTTCTACAAAGCATAAAGAACCTGATTTATTTCATAAGACGCTGCTGCAATCTTATTGTCATAGTAAGGGCTGAGATTTTTGACCCTCATTCTTCATGCCATCCCTTTCCTTCCAAACTTCTAACCAACAAGAATAACTAGTAAAACTTGATGCGGCACTGTTCACGCAATGTAGCAGCACTATTCAAGGTACTGTAGCAATTTTACTATTCACGGTATTGTAGCAAATTCACTATTCACACGCACTGTAGCAAATCACAATTCACGCGCACTGTAGCAAAATCACTAGTCACGGGTACTGTAGCAAATCACTATTTGCGCGCACTGTAGCAAATCACAATTCACGCCCACTGTAGCAAATCACTATACTGAAGCACAATAAGAATCTCTGGATGAGACTCCAAAATACCAGATTCACCAGATATTTCACTGGCTCAAATGGTGAACACAGAAGAAGACTACGTTTCTCCAGTGGTGAATACTGAAAACCCTTGTCCAGAGCTCAGAGCAAGAAGCAATAATCAATAACAATAACAATGGATAGATCATTCTTCATTTCCCAAGCAAATATAGGCCTTCAAAACCCTAATCGAAATTCCTCTTCAAGGCTGCGATTTTATTTAATGAAATAACATTAAATAATATCATTAACATTTAATTGAATTAGACTTGGGGAAAACTTTTAATAAATCACATCCAAAATAAAATACTCAATTGGCTCCATTCGATGTGTTATAAACCCATCACTTAAGTGATTTAAATATAAAGTCAATTTAACTTTATATTTAATCATTAAACATGCTCGAAATCACTGAAATAATCATAACTCTCTCAATATTGAGAATCTGGCCAAACCGTTTGAAACTGGAGTCCAACAAATTATTTCCCATGTGCCTGAAAAGACATGCTAAAAATAACAACTGCTAAAAATAACAAGAATCACTCAAAAGAAGCCTAAATCAAACTTTCTAAGCCCAAACCAACCACTGAACTCTGAATAGGCCAAAAACACTGAACAACCCAAGCCTCCTGTGTCCAATCTGACCCCCTATCCATCTGTAATAGCCTACGAGGGTCCAATAATAGGCTAAACCACAGCTAGACGAATGTATCTAGCTAGAAGGGGACATCACAGATCTTCTGCAAGCTTCAGGTCAATAGCCCACTATTATACCTTCTGCCCTTCTAGTCTACTTCTCCACTGACTCTCTAACGCAAAACCAAGCACTACTTTTATACAAAATCACGACCACAAGTCGCCTCAAGAAAATAACATTCCCCAAAGCATGAAACGTATTACAAATATAGGTCCAACCCTATCCAAACATAACATAAGAAGCGATCACATGGAACAATCCATGAAGGAATGACGATCCACGCGCTACGATCGCAACGTCTAAGAATCCCACAATCTCGACTGCAACACAAATCTCTAGGTAAGTCCACACCAGTCATGAACACATTACCCACAGACAGAAAGAGAAAGAAATCTCAACATGCGATCAACCCCAAGAGATGCAATCATAGGAGAATGATCCAAGAACACTCCTGAAGAACCCACGAGTGCAACTCCTAACTCGCACGGAAACTCCAACTACACTCCAACCTGTCAACCCAATTAGACGAACGGGAAAACAAACACTGCCCAATCACAAAATTTTCTAGATCTCGAACAAGATAACACCAAATAAGGTGCGATCACAGAAAAGCATATAAAACACTACCAAGAACATGTCAGTATGAGTGCAACAACTAAAGATCCAAATAAACCAACCACCACCAGAAACACAAAAACTGCTAACTGTAACCCAAACTCTCAGAACGATGCAAGATTGCCAGCACACCAAGGATGCCCCTGCATCAAATTAGTAGCCAAGCTAGAGGATAAGAATGAACATTACAGCATGGCTGGGTTAAATTGTTTAAGGTGAAATTTTGAAAGTTAGGAATGTTAAAATTTTAAGTTGGAATTTCTAAATGCAATTTATATTGTAAATTATTCGAAATCATTGAAATAGAGTTTGCAAAGTATGAGTAAAATTGAAATGATATATATCCTTGACAACTTTTCTTATTTTGCACAGTAAACCATGGAAGGAATACTAGCAAGATGGGGTTGTTCAAGAACATGGAAAGACTATGGAAAGGATTTCAACATGAAGGCTTCATACACCAGCAAGCTGTGAATTGAGGGTCAAGTCAAGATACAAGCGAAGAAGTCAAGTACAAGTTTGAAAGCATGTCAATAGGGAGATTTCAAGATCAAGACATCGAGAAGAAATCAAGAATTCAAGAACAAGCCAAGGCCATGAGAAGATTTCCAGGGGTAGAAGAAGTTTATGAAGAGGACAGGGGGTATTTAACAAGTCTATGAGATGAATATGCTGAGGTGGTGTCCATTCACCTTCAATCAATCTGAATACACCAAGTATCCTAGTGGAAGAGCTTCGTCATATCATTTCTAGATTCATTGAATTTGCCAAAAGGGGAAAGTCAAAGAAAATTATCTTCTAAAAGAAGATTTGTTGTAAGCCTATGTGACATTTTTTCATTGGCTCACTGATTAGTACCTTCTTCTACAAGTTTATACCTAACCTCTCTTCTCATTAACTCATAAAGCATTGTAATTTTCTAATTGGACCACAAGATGGTGCTTAATTGTAATTGGCTAGCATTTAATGCTTGTAGCATTTAGGTAGATTAGGGCTTTGGTGGATAAATCTTGGCCCTTGATCTTCAATCGATCTTGGCCCTTCCTTGTAATTGAAACAACTATAAAAGGCCATGGCCTTCTCATTTGTAACTCATTGGACATAACATAAGGAGATTAGGGATGAGATTAGAATTAGTTTAGATTAGCTAAGGGATGGACTTGTTGAAATTGTTGTCATAATGCTATCAAAGTAATTGCTAATTCATTGTTGGTCTTCATGGTGGATTACTTGTGTTGCTTTGAAGTATTGCATGGTTTCTACATTTCCTCACTTAGAGTAGATTTTATTTCATGTTGGTTAAAACTAGTGTTTAGTTGAATGAAAGATATTTTGGATGCATCTTTGGTGAACTCACTTAGACCAAACCACTAGTTGCTTGCTGATTGTAAGTACGCCTTGCATGGGCAAATGACATAAAATCATAAGGCTAACTTCGATTATCGCTTGCACATTGATATGCATCGATGGATGGTGTTAATAGAATGGTGATAGTTTGAACATCTTACATCTACCTTAAGAGATCGCCCTGGCTTGGTTGATATCGGTGGCTAAACTAAGTCTAGTAGTCACAAAGATATTCACAGTCTCTTGCATTCTAGCAGTAGAATAGCTTCCTAAACCCTTTTTCTTTGCAAGTTGTTTGATTGGAAGCAATTTAAGTAGTTGATATCCATTGATTGAACATTGTCAGTCCCTTTGTGATAACCAACATATCACATCGCTATAATTGAGTGAAAGTCCACAATGAGAAACCTTGAGGTTGTCTCATTTAATCACACAATCCATTTACATTGTTTAGCATATGAGCATCCTTATTCAAGAGAGAGTTGGAGATTTAGTGTTTCATATCGAAATAGTAAGTATTTGATTGTGCATGTTGTAGTGGCATAAAATTCACATCAACAGAAATTGGCGCTAGGAGGGAGGGCCTAGGTATAGGTGTCGGACCTCCCCCCGCTCTACATTGGCCCTTTTCACTCTTCTGTGTTCCCTAGGTGGGATACTAAAGATGTTGTATGTAGGCCATCTTAATTAAAAAAGATGTTATCTATAGACTAGTAAACCAACATAGAACGTGGGTCCCGTCATTCCCATTTACCTCCCTAGTCTGGGTATAGCAAGAGTTGCTAAGCGTGAAAAACAATATCCATGTTTAGAGACTAGCATAGGAAAATTCCCAGTTGGCTTTACACCTACCACCTAGGAAGTCGCGTTTGCTCAATGCCTTTGATCAAATGGGACTTGAACCTAGAACTTCATTCAATGAAAATGAAGTGAAACCATTCTAATCATATACATAACATGGTTACATTGGCCCTTTTCGCTCTTTAGTGTTCCCTAGGTGGGATACTAAAGATGTATGTAGGCCATCTTAATTAAAAAAGATGTTGTCTGTAGACTAGTAAACTAACATAGAATGTGGGTCCCGTCATTCCCATTTATCTCCCCAGTCTGGGTATAGGAAGAGTTGCTAAGCGTGAAAAATGATATCCATGTTTAGAGACTGGAATAGAAAAATTCCCAGTTGGCATTTACACCTACCACCTAGGAAGTCGCGTTCGCTCAATGCCTTTGATCAAATGGGACTTGAACCTAGAACTTCATTCAATGAAAATGAAGTGAAACCATTCTGATCATATACATAACATTGTTGCATTGGGCGATTGTTTGGCTACGGCAAGTAAAATCAGTATTGTTAGGATAGGGGAAAGGGAAGGTTGTTAGATTGTTCAGTCAACAAAACTGTATTCCTTGTTTTTGGTTGTTAGGGTTGCCCCCTGGGTTGGGGAAAGGTTTGGCAATATAGAAGGTGAAAAGTGCAGAAATGAGCATGGCAGAATTAGAGCATTGGTGGGTTGGAAGGATTAGGGGACTTCCAACTATAGCCACTTGCCCCTACATAGGCTAGGTTAGGTTGGGTAGGGAAGATCAGTATTGGTGTGTTTGGCAAGATCAGTAATCAAAGAGAAGGCAGATCCTTGTCTTCCTCTGCCATCTATGGCAAGATCAGTGATCAAAGAGAAGGGAAGTCCTTGCCTTCCTTCGCCATCTTTGGCAAGATAAGTGAGCAAAGAGAAGGGAGTAGCGTGTGGTATTTCCCGTGGGATGGAGGCTCCCAAGAGGCTCCACCCCAAGAGTGTAGAAACACCACCCTAGCAAGGGTAGGTTCCCGTTCAAAGAATGTTTATCTGTGTCTATCCTTCCCAACTAAGACTTGCCCAAACGACACTTGTGCTCTTCTGGCAAGAGGTTCCTTATGCCATGGATGGTGAAATGTCCAGATGATATCTTTATCCCTATAGCTTCCATAGGAACAGTGTAAAGGGGGGAGAAATGTCCAGATCATATCTTTATCCCTGTAGCTTCCAAAGGAACACTAGTTGCCCCTACGAGATGCAGAGGGAGGTATCACTATAGTAACCTACCCCTACAGAATTGGTAAGGTTAGGCCCCTACAATTGTTTGTTTGTCTTTTCGGTTGTTAGAGAAGGGGTAATAATTACTTCATCAAGATCAAATGGTTTCAGTCTAAATAGGTCCTTTCGTCTTATTTCCAACTTTAACCAACCTTGGATAATTCCTTTCGGTTTGTTTCCAGCTATAACCAGCCTGCCTCACCTTAAAATAGTAGGGGTAGGGCCTTTCGGTTTATTTCTAGCTGTAACCAGCCTTGGATAAATACTTTCGGTTTATTTCTAGCTTTAACTAGCCATTAATAGTTCCTTTTGGTTTATTTCAAGCGCTAGCCTTGGATAATTCCTTTCGGTTTATTTCTAGCTTTAACCAGCCTAAATAGGTTTTTTTGGTTTATTTCCAGCTTTAACCAACCTTAATTCTTCCTTTTGGTTTATTTCTAGCTTTAACCAGCCTTAACAAAACGTAGGGCATTATTCAGTTTGAACATAAGGGCATTATTATGAAGTTTTAATGAAGAATGTAAGGGCATTATTTAGAAATAATGAATTATGAGTTTTCCATCCATTGAAAAAAAAAAAAATTAAAAAGATGCCTCGAGCCATATTTTTTTCCCATGCTATTTAGCTTTAAATCAACTAGGTTTTCTTATCTCCTTCCATTTAGCTTGGATGGATTTTTGTGGTGATCGAAAAAGGCAAGTTTTCCATTCAGATTATCAAGTTTCTAATATGCCCCGACCCATGAAATGTGCGCACAAAGCGATCATTTTTTGTGGTGATCGAAAAAGGAAAGTTTTCCATTCGGACTGTTGAATTTTTGATGATGCCCCCGACCCGTAACATGAAAAAAATGATGCCCCAAGCCATACTTTTTTCCCAAGCTAAGTAGATTTGAATCGACAAAGTGGAATTTACCTCCATTTAGCTTTGAATGGGTACATTCCAAAATGGGGGGTGGGGGCAATCAACATTAAAAGTGATGGCAAAAGTCAAAATTCCCAATTCAGTAAAATTTCCGATCCGAAAAATGTTTGAGGTGATGATTAATTCCAAAGGAAACAGTGGAAATGGGGGGCTTCTCTCTTGATATTGCAACAGTCGTCCTACGGTGGAGTATGAGGGCTTTCATCTGGGATGGAAGTACAGGGAGGCTATCAGCCGAATAGATTATAACAATCCAGATCATCACTACCATTAGTGGCAGCACTATGATGACTAGTAGCTGATGATTTATGGGAAACAGGTCTCTTGGTGGAGTTTTCAGTTGTCCCCTAGTTCTTGGGCCCCTACTAAAATGTCGGTGACAATTTTCGACTGGACAACCCTCAGTCCTTCATTAAACGCGCCCCAAATATCTAGCAATAGGAGCGAGGATATCTGCCTGCTCCCAAGTTTCATGAGAACCCAAATTCTCAATGAAAGGAGGGAGACCTTGATCCAGTTCTCAACTTATTGTTACTCGGCGGAAGTTTGAGAGGGCGGGGAGACGGCATTTAGGGAGGGCGGGGATTCTCCTCTGGCATTGCTTTTTCTTCTCGAGTCCCTCCTCACCACTTTTGGCAATTTAGAAGTAGAAATAGAATTAGGAGCGTGACTAGAATAAAGTGATACTTATCTTTCATCAATTGTTAAGCATAAACGAGTTTTGCCACGATGACACTCTTCTTTCTTCCCCTGTGTTTGGTGAATAGCCTATTAAACAAATTAGTATCCTTCAACTTCATCAAATCCCCAACTATTCATATAGAATCTTGCCCTACTATTCGGCTGGGGGTAGGGGCCCACCCAACCCAACAAGGTGAGGGGGGAATCACAGTGGGGCAGCATGCACCAAAAGGAAGGAAGAGGGTGGGGAGGAAATTATAGCCAAAGTCCTTCATTCAACAATATCGGGCATTCTATCTTAATAACGTATTAGCACCCACAACTATAGTAGTTCCCACCCACCCGCATTGAAAAATCTTGCTTTTTTCCTCGTCAATTGGATTTCATCCATTCTCACCCTTGCTCGCCGCCTCATCCTTTCACATACAACTATGGCTTTCAGTCGACCAATGGTAGGTTCGCCCCTAGGCCCCGAAGATTCTATCTGACTTTCTTTCGCCTATGCATACAGGGTGAGAAATTTTGAGGACTTATCCAACGTCATCTACCTATTCAAGCTCGATTCTAGCAATTATAATTGTAGGGGGTATAGTTATTCTAGATTAATCAATCAATTAATTCATGAATTAATCAGTAGATTGATACGGCCAACATAGAAGTGTAGTGAATCAGCCTGTTATTTTGACGCAAAATTAAGGACTAGAATCGCGCTAGAATATACTACAGTAAGCTTGCCCTACAATTCTATGGGACTGGTGCCATTAAAGGTGGGCAACTATAATCCCCTCCTCACTGGGCTATGGTTGCTTATTGAATTAGTTATTCTAGCATGTGTGGGCCCCCTTAGTCGAATCAGAAACTATAGAAGAAGATTACTCCCTGCGCTGATTAATAAAGCACCTCCTATCCCTAGGCACCCACGATTCTATACATGACATTGTGGGTGAAAAAGTCTGGAGGCCCCTACTATTCGCTAGGGGCTGATTTCGTTGATTATTACTTGCAGAAGTCATTATTGTTACGGAATCAAACCCCTTGGAATAGTAGGGGCCCGAGGGATGGGTAGGAACAAAGGGTCAGAACTTACATAACTATATCGACTATGTATAGAATTGCAGGGGCCCAACTATAGTTCCCAACGGGCCATAGAATAGTAGGGGATCCCATTAATCAGTAGTACCATAGAATTGTAGGGCAAGTCACTCATTAATGACGCCTACTATAATGAGGGCTAGAATCGAGCAATTATAGTGAGCAAATCAAGCATTTAATCTGGGTGAGTCGTTCATTAATGATGCTTGCTATAATAAGGGCTAGAATCGAGCAATTATAGTGAGCGAATCGAGCATTTAAGCTACCAACTACCAATAAACTATATCCTTCTAAGTTCCTAATTAATCAGTACCATAGCCTCTTCCCACCCATCCTTAGGGTGGTCCGTTCATTAATGACGCCTACTAGAGTAAGCTAGAATAAGTGGGAAGGGGCCCCTGCAATTCTATGGTAGTTGCCCAGGCATGCATGCAGGGTGGGAAACTATAGTTGCTTATTTTATCTCAATTCTAGCCCTTATTATAGTAGATGCCCCTTATAATAGTAGGGCCCTTAGAATAGTAGTAGGGCCCTTAGAATAGTGGGGGCCCACCCAACCCTGAATTAATATAGAGGGGGGTTCGGCATAGTGATGAATGGATTAATTTACTACTCAAATGCCTAACTATAGTGACAGGTTAACTGGTAATATGTTGAACTAGAAGCTGAAAAGGATGCTAGGTTAGCTTCGTTGGACCGTTGGAACTCTTTAGAAGGTTCAACGACTAACCTAGTCCCAGTGACATGCGCATTTGGCACTAGATTGGGCCCACAACTTAAGGGATCAAAAATGCAGGTGAAAACTTATGGGTTATTAACACGAAGGGGATGTGTTAGGAATCATAGGGCCACGAGGCTTAAAACTTGAAAACATAGAACTTAGGACTTAGGGAAAAATAAAACCGACCGGGAATCCCTATGCAAAGACACATGTGTGAAAGCGAAGTTAGTCATAAGAAGCATACAAGTAGTTAGTCAGAAGCCATATGTGGTTGGGGTGGGTTGTTGGTGGTTCAGTTGGCGATGTTTTTGTTATTGGTGGATAAACTATTAGACTACTAGATCAACAACATCAACATTGCAACGCTATGCCCCACACCCCTCTAAGAGGCTATACTTACCCCATACTCCACGTGATTTCATACGATTTATATCTATTTTATAAATGAATAGTAAACACTCCCTTCCAATGACAGATACACACACGGCGGATCAGGTGGAGATGCACTAATTATAGATAAATGTGGAGGTGTTTTCACTTACCGATTTCTTCCTTAAATAGTAGGTACTGCCGAACTAACCCCTCATGACTGAGATGTTTCTGGTTATTTGACTCTAATGACTGAGATGTTCTTGGTGGCTGTAACTACGGATATTTGACCCTAATTACCCGATAGAGCTTTTGTGTGGGAAAGAGGAATCTCTTCAGAGTTTAGTTATAGAGAAAACAAGGGCGATGCGTACTAGATTGGCCCTACAATTGATATTGATTACTATTTCTAGGTATTCTTCTTTTCCAAGCCAAATAAGGGTTCGTTCCACATTTAGCAGGTTGGGTGGGAATTGTAGTGGGTACGCTCGCTATAAAGTCAAGCTCTCGATCCATCCATTCATCATTCACCTCTCAGCCATTTGTTGCATCTTGAATGTAAAGATTTTCTATCCCCGTCCCGTGCCTCTATCCCCCCATGGCGGCCTTCGTATCAATGCTCAAAAAAGTTGGAGATCTTGTGTTCTCATCTCAACGAGGAGCAAGGCCGCCACACATCTCTGTCCTCCCTCCATCCCTCAAGTACGCACTATTTTTTTCGAGGAAGTAAGAGAAAGAGAGCGGTCAAAGGCGAACAGGGTCATGTCATTCCATGAAAAAGTAAAAGGGAGGTTTCTCGCTACCTGCTCGTGAACCTTGTGTTCTCGGGGCGTCGTCAAATTCTCGTTAACGAAATTTTACAACGGTTTCTCCAGTCCTGGGCGACCTCCAAGGAGATCGTAGCTTACAATCTCAGCAAGTCCAAAGGGAGGAGCTTCGCGTATGCATCGCGATTCGAAACTCGGGTCTTCGCGGCTCCTCCATCGGTCACGATCTGGTGGAAATGTTTCCCAAATTCAACCGAGTAAAAATAGATTGGAAATATTACAATACATGGGCTCAAGCCCTCGAAAAAATGGATGGAGAGACCGAGGTGTTATACTGGTCTGCCGCTACCTCCACCTTTGTTGAAGAGTCTTCTGGGCGTAGGAGATAATTGTGTAGGGTATAGCTATGTCATTTTGGTTATTTTAGATAGTTTGGTACTTTTATGCGTTATATTAATGTCTTTAGAAAGTTATAGGTTGTTTTATCGTGGTTTTGGTAGTTTAGAGTAGTTTAGTATTCTCAAATATGTCAAATATATTTTCTATGTAGTAACTTGTGTTTTCTACTGGTTGAGGTTGATCTTATGTAAAGATGCACCTTTTTATTTGTAAGCTTTATTTCATAATATGAGTTTGTTATTATACGGTTTCTATGTATGCATGAAAACCCGACTTGAAAATTTGTCAATAAATCCAAGGAGTAAGTTCAATTCTTAATTCATATACTTGAAAAATTATCAATTAAACCCAAGGAGGAAGTTCAGTTCTATTAAATACGAATTAAGAATTGAACTTCCTCCTTGGGTTTAATTGACAAATTTTCAAGTCGGTTTTTCACGCATATATAGAAATTGTACTATAACAACCTCGTATTATGAAATAAAGCTTATAGATAAAAAGGCACATCTTTATATAAGATCAACCTCAACCAGTAGAGAACACAAGTTACTGCATAGAAAAAATATTGGACATATTTGAGAATACTAAACTATTCTAAACTACCAGAACCACGATAAAAAACTATAACTTTCTAAAAGCATTAATAAAACGCATAAAACTACAAAACTATTTAAAACAACCAAAATGACAGTTGTACCCATAGTTACAGGGCTCTGCGAGTCCCGAGCTGAGTCAGGGCTCTAGAGTTTTTTGGCCTCTGGACTCTGACTTGACCAAGTCCTGCAGAGTCCTGCCAAGACTCACCGAGTCCATTGACTCGCCTGACTCTGCGAGTCCTGCGGTCAGATCTCTGTCACGGCCAGCAAAGCCAAAAAGTGAAAAATAATCATTTTTTAATTGTGCTTTGCAATGACAATGAAAAATAAACATTTTTTAATTGTGCTTTGCAAATAAAAATAGAGATGATTATTGGCAGTGTTTAAAGGTTGTAGAAAGCTGGTTGCAATGACCAACAATGAGAAGATTATTGTAACAAGACTAAGCAAAATTACTGCAGAATAAAGAATAAGACCGCAAAAAATCTTAGAATCATTGCAAAGCGCAACAATTAACTGCTAGAAATTTGAAAGGCATCAAACAAAGGGTGAGGGAGCCACTAAACATAATTACACTACAATAGATAACACCAACTGCACAATACAAAGTTGAGCCATTCTTCGAGAAGCCAAATGTGTCAAATGAAAGGAGATCGGAGAAGTTCAGAACTTAAGACTCACATTTTAGAACCTAAATATGTTAGAAGTTTGCAACCATCAACTAATGTTACACAAGTTTTGCCAAGTAAAATTAAATTATCATATAGAGTGCCCAACAATGGGCAAGGTTGACACAAAACCCAAAAAAGCGTAGTGACAATATTTAAAAGAATCGAATAAGAGTTCTCATTCAAATAGACAACCTTATTTTTATTATGACAATATTTAAAAGAATCGAATAAGAGTTCTCATTCAAATAGACAACCTTATTTTTATTATGACAAATAAAAGGTCCTGAAGCATTGAACAATCCAGAACACCTTCCAAACAAAGATAAGAGGTAAAAGAGTAAAACTTTTTGAGTATATAAGAAAATCACCGAACATAAGGAAGTTTGCACAAGGACTGTGGTTATGGGTCTTAAAGATAGGTGACAAAAATGCCTCCACAAAGGAACCATGCTAGAAGAAATGTCAAGGTGCCAGAACAAGATTTGATAGCAGTCAATCAATGTAGATATTTGACAGTGACACTTTATATTTCTAATGTGTTATTTAGTTTAACTTATTTCCTTTATAATTTCGCATTTATACTTATGTGATCAATGTAACCTTGTGTATGTGTGCAAAGTGGCTTCTATTTATCTCAATTAGTGTGTCTTTGATGTTAATTGACTAAATGATGCATGAAAAAAGTTTTAAATCCTTAAAAATATTTGAATTTCTTGGGTTTTTCAATTTGTCGAGTCCAGACGCCGAGTCAAAGTCTGAGTCCGAAATCAGCTTGCCGAGTCCGAGGCGAGTCCGAGTCTTGTAACTATTGTTGTACCCTACATAGTTATCCCCTATGCCCAAAAGAATCTCTAGCAGAGGTGGAGGTAGCGGCTGACCAGTACAACTTGGTCTCTCCATCCATTTCTTCGAAGGCTTTAGCCCATGTATTGAAACATTTCCAATCTATTTTGTCGGTTGCATTCGAAAAACATTTCCACCAGATCGTGATCGATGGAGGAGTCATGCACAAAGCTCCTCCTCACTAGTATTGCTGAGATTATAAACCACGATCTACTGGTAAGTTGCCCAGGAATGGAGAAACCGCTGTAAAATCTTGTCAAAGGGAATCTAGCGATGCCCTGAGAACCTGAGGTTCACAAGTAGGTAGTGGGAAACCCTGCTTTTACTTTTTGTGGAACAACCTCCTCTTCGCCTCTGACCTCTCTCTCTCTTACTTCCCCGGAAAAAAATAGTGCATACCCGAGGGATGGCGGGGGAACAGAGATGCGTGGTGGCCTCACCCCTCATCGAGACGAGGAAACATCTCCAACTTTTTTGAGCATTGATATGAAGGCCACTATTGGGGGGACAAAGGCACAGAGATAACAAATTTTTACAATCAGATGCAGCAAATCGCCGAGAGGTTAATGTAGAATGGATAGATCGAGAGCTAGACCTTATAGCGAGCGTAGCCACTACAATTCCCACCCAACTTGCTAAATGTGGAACGAACCCTTCTTTGGCTTTGGAAAGAAGAATACCTAAGAATAGTAGTCAGTGTCAACAGCAGGGGCAACCCGGCATGCATCGCCCTTTTTTCCTCTATAACTAAACTCTGAAGAGATTCTTCTTTCCCATACAGAAGCTCTATCAGCTAATTAGGGTCAGATATTCATATCTATAGCTGCCAAGAACATCTCAGTCATTAGGGTCAAATAGCTAGGAACATCTCAAACATAACGAATCAGTCCGACAGTACCTGCTATTTAAGGAAGGAATTAGTAAGAGAAAACACCTCCGCATCTATCTATAATTAGTGTATCTCTGCCTAATCCGTCGTGTGTGTGTATTTGTCATCGGAAGGGAGTGTTTACTATTTATTCATAACATAGATATAAATAGTATGGAATCACGTGGAGTATAGGGTAAGTATAGCCTCTTAGAGGAGTGTGCGGCATAGTGTTGTAATGTTGATGTTGTTGATCAAGTAGTCCAGTAATTTATCCACCGATAACAACATCACCAACAAAACCACCAACAGCCCACCCCAACCACATACGACTTTTGACTAACTACTCACATGCATCTTATGACTAACCTCTCTTTCACACATGTGTCTTCACATAGCCTTAAGTTCTATGTTTTTCAGTTTTAAGCCTCATGGCCCCATGATTCCTAGCACATCCCCTTCGATTTAATAACCCTTAAGTTTTCATGTGTGTTCCTGAACCCTTAAGTTGTGGTCCCAGTCCAATGCCAGGTGTGCATATTGTTGAGACTAGGTTAGTCGTTGAACCTTTTAAAGAGTTACAACGAAGCTCACCGAGTGTCCTTATTAGCTTCCAGTTAAACATATCGCCAGTCAACCTGCCACTATAGTTAGCCATTCGAGCAGCAAATTAATTTGTTCATCATTATGTCGCCCACCCTCCCCCTCTATATTAATTAAAAGGGTTGGGTAGGCCCCTACTATTATAAGGGGTGCCTACTATAATAAGGGCTAGAATCGAGCTAAAATAAGCAACTATGGTTTCCCACCCTGCATGCATACCCAGGCAACTACCATTGAATTGTAGGGGCCCCTTCCCACTTATTCTGCCCACCCTCCCCCTCTATATTAATTAAAGAGTTGGGTAGGCCCCTACTATTCTAAAGGCCCTACTATTATAAGGGGTGTCTGCTATAATAAGGGCTAGAATCGAGCTAGAATAAGTAACTATAGTTTCCCACCCTGCATGCATACCCGGGCAACTACCATAGAATTGTATAGGCCCCTTCCCACTTATTCTAGCTTACTCTAGCAGGCGTCATTAATGAATGGCTCGACCTAAGGGTGGGTGGGAGGAGGCTATGTTATTGATTAATTAGGAAACTATAGTTGCTTATTCTAGCCTTTATTATAGCAGGCGTCCCTTATAATAGTAGGGCCCTTAGAATAGTAGGGCCCACCCAACCCTAAATTGAGCGGCATAGTGATGAAAGGATTAATTTTCTGCTCGAATGCCTAACTACAGTGACAGTTTAATTGGTGATATGTTGAACTAGAAGCTGACAAGGACGCTCAGTCAACTTTGTTGGACCGCTGGAACTCTTTAGAAGCTTCAACGACTAACCTAGTCCCAGCGACATGCACACCTCGCGCTGGATTGGGCCCACAACCTAAGAACTCAAAAACGCACGTGAAGACTTATGGGTTATTAAAACGAATGGGACGTGCTAGGAATCATGGGGCCATGAGTCTTAAAACTTAAAAACATAGAAATTAGGACCGGGAATCCCTATGTGAAGAAGCATGTGTGAAAGTGAGGTTAGTCATAAGATGCATGTGAGTAGTTAGTCAAAAGTCATATGTGGTTGAGGTGGGATGTTTGTGATTTTGTTGGTGATGTTGTTAGCGGTGGATAAACTACTGGATCAACAACATCAATATTACGACACTATGCCCCACACTCCTTTAAGAGGCTATACTTACCCCATACTCCACATAATTTCATACTATTTATATCTATGTTACGAATGAATAGTAAACACTCCCATCAATGACAAATACACACACACAGCAGATTAAGAGGAGATGCACTAATTATAGATAGATGTTGAAGTGTTTTCTCTTACTAATTCCTTAAACAGTAGGTACTGTCGGACTGACCCCTCATGTCTGAGATGTTTCTGACTATCTGACCCTAATGACAGAGATGTTCCTGGGAGCTATAAATACAGATATCTAACCCTAATTACCCAATAGAGCTTCTGTGTGGAAAAGAGGAATCTCTTCAGAGTTTGGTTATTGAGGAAAAAAGGGTGATGCATGCCGAGCTACCCTGCTGTTGATACTAGTTGTTATTCTTAGGTAGTCTTCTTTCCCAAGCCAAAGAAGGGTTCGCTTCATATTTAGCAAGTTAAGTGGGAATCGTAGTGGCTACGCTCGTTGTAAAGTCAAGCTCTCGATCCATCCATTCCACATTCACCTCTCGGCAATTTGTTGCATTCCGATTTCGCATATTTGTTATCCTTGTGCCTCTACCCCCATGACGGTCTTCATATCAATGCTCAAAAAAGTTGGAGATGTTTCCTCGTCTTGACGAGGGGCGAGGTCACCACTCATCTCTGTTCCCCCGCCATCCCTCGGGCAAGCACTACTTTTTTCGGGGAAGTAAGTGAGAGCAGTTGGAGGTGAAGAGGAGGTTGCTCCGTGAAAAAGTAAAAGGGGGGTTTCCTGCTACCTACTCGTGAACCTCAAGTTCTCAGAGTATCATCGATCCCCTTTGACAATATTTTACAGCGGTTTTTCTAGTCCTGGGCGACCTCCTAGGAGATCATAGTTTACAATCTCAGCAAGACCAGCGGGGAGGAACTTCACATATGGGTCGCAATTTGGAACTCGAGCCTTCACGACTCCTCCATCGGTCACGATATAGTGGAAATGTTTCTTGAATGCAATCGGGGCAAAATAGATTGGAAATGTTTCAATACATGGGCTAAAGCCCTCGAAGAAAAAGATGGAGAGACCAAGGTGTTATACTGGTCAGCCTCCACCTCTGCTAGAGAGTCTTCTGAGCGTAGGGGATAACTATGTAAGGTACAACTATGTCATTTTGGTTGTTTTAAATAGTTTGGTAGTTTTATGTTTTATATTAATGTCTTTAGAAAGTTATAGGTTATTGTTTTATCGTGGTTTTGGTAGTTTAGAAGAGTTTAGCATTCTCAAATATGTCTAATAATTTTCTATGTAGTAGCTTGTGTTCTCTGTTGGTTGAGGCCAATCTTATATAAAGATGCATCATTTTATCTGTAAGTTTTATTTCATAATATGAGTTTGTTATAGTATGGTTAATATACATGCGTAAAAAATTGACTTGAAAATTTGTCAATTAAACCCAAGGAGGAAGTTCAGTTCTAAATTTATATATAATAGAATTGAACTTCCTCCTTTGGTTTAATTGACAAATTTTCAAATATACAAATTAATAACTCAATTTCCTCCTTGGGTTTAATTGACAAATTTTTAAGTCGATTTTTCACGCATATATAGAAACCATACTACAACAAACTCATATTATGAAATTAAACTTACAGATAAAAATGTGCATCTTTATATAAGATTGGTCTCAACCAATAGAAAACACGAGTTACTACACAGAAAATATGTCGGACACATTTGAAAATACTAAACTATTCTAAACTACTAGAACCACAATAAAACAACCTATAACTTTCTAAAGACATTATTATAACGCATAAAACTACCAAACTATCTAAAACATCCAAAATGGCATAGTTGTACCCTACATAGTTATCCCCTACGCCCAGAAGACTAACCATTATAACACCTCGGTCCCTCTATTTATTTTTTTGAGGGCTTCAACCCACGTATTGATATATTTCCAATCTATTTTGCCCCTGTTGCATTCCGGAAACATATCCATCGGATCATGACCAATGGAGGGGCAATGAAGGCTTGAGTTCCAAACTCCGACGCATATGCGAAGCTCCTCCCCTTCGGACTCGTTGAGATTGTAAACTACGATCTCTTAGGAGGTCGCTCAAGACTGGAGAAACCGCTGTAAAATTTTGTCAAAAGGAATCCAACGACACCCCGAGAATCCGAGGTTCACGAGCGAAACCCCCCTTTCCTTTTTCGTGGAATGGCCTCCTCTCTGCCTCTAACTGCTCTCTCTTACTTCCCCCAAAAAAGTAGTGCGTACCCTAGGGATGGAGGGGGAACAAAGATGCATTGCAGCCTTGCCCCTCATCCAGACGAGAACATTGCATCTCCAACTTTTTTGAGCATTGATACGAAGACCTCCATGGGGGGACAGAGGCACGAGGATAGCAAATCTTTACAATCGGGATGTAACAAATCACCAAGAGGTGAATGTGGAATGGATGGATCGAGAGCTTGACTTTATAGCGAGCATACCCACTACAATTCCCACCCAACCTGCTAAATGTGAAACGAACCCTTCTTTGGCTTGCGAAATAAGAATACCCAAGAATAGTGGTCAGTACCAACTGCGGGGCCAGCTCGGCATGCATCGCCCCTTTTTCCTCTGTAACTAAACTCTGAAGAGATTCTTCTTTCCCACACAGAAGTTCTATCGAGTAATTAGGGTCAAATATCCATACTTACAGCCGCTAGGAACATCTAAGTCATTAGGGTCAAATAGTCAAGAACATCTCAATCATGAGGGGTCAGTCCTATAGTACCTACTGTTTAAGGAAGAAATCGGTAAGAGAAAACACCTCCGCATCTATCTAAAATAAGTGCATCTTCTCCTAATCCGCCGTGTGTGTAATTATCATTGGAAGGGAGTGTTTACTAGAGGAGTGTGAGGCATAGTGTTGTAATATTGATGTTGTTGATCGAGTAGTCCAATAGCTTATTCACCGATAACATCAACATCACCAGCAAAACCACCAACAACCCACCCCAACCAGCTTCTAACTAACTACTCGCATACGTCTTATGCCTAGCCTCACTTTCACACGTGTCTTCGCATAGGGATTCCTGAACGGTTTTATTTTTTCCTATATCCTAAGTTCTAAGTTTTCAACATGTAAGTCTCGTAGCCCCATGATTCCTAGCATGTATCCTTCGTTTTAATAACCCATAAGTTTTCACATGCGTTATTGAGCCCTTAAGTTGCGGGCCAAATCCAGTACTAGGTGTGCATGTCACTGGGACTAGGTTAGTCGTTGAACCTTCTAAAGAGTTCCAATGGTCCAACGAAGCTGACCAAGCGTCCTTATTAGCTTCTAGTTCAACATATTACTAGTTAACCTGCCATTATAGTAATAAATTAATCCGTTCATTACTATGACTCCCACCCCCCACCCCTCTATATTAATTGAGGGTTTGGTGGGCCCCTACTATTCTAAGGGCCCTACTATTATAACGGGTGCCTACTATAATAAGGGCTAGAATCGAGCTAGAATACCCGAGTAACTACCATAGAATTGTAGGGGCCCATTCCCACTTATTCTAGCTTACTCTAGCAGGCCTCATTAATGAACGGCTCGCCCTAAGGGTGGGTGGGAGGAGGCTATGGTATCAATTAATTAGGAACTTAGGAGGATATAGTTCTTCAGTAGTCGGTAGATTAATTGCTCAATTGGCTCAGGTATAATTGCTCGATTCTAGCCCTTATTATAGCAGGCGTCATTAATGAACGACCTGCCCTACAATTCTCTGGTAATACTGATTAATGGCAGCCACTACTATTCTATGGGTCGTTGGGAACTATAGTTGGGCCCCTACAATTCTATAGGTAGTGTGTATAGCTATGTAAGTTCTGACCTTTTGTTCCCACCCATCCCGTTTCTCAGGCCCCTACTATTCCAAGCGATTCGATTCTGTAACAATAATGACTTCCGCAAGTAATAATCAACGGAATCAACCCCTGGCGAATAGTAGGAGCCTCCTGACATTCTCACCCCCAATGATATGTATAGAATCTTGGGTGCCTAGGGATAGGAGGTGCTTTATTAATCAGCACATGGAATAATCTTCTTCTATAGTGTCTGATTTGATTAAGGGGGCCCACACACGCTAGAATAACTAATCGAATCAACAACTATAGCCTAGTGAGGAGGTTATTATAGTTGCCCACCCTTAATGGCATCAATCTCATAGAATTGTAGGGTGAGCTTACTATAGCATATTCTAGCCTGATTCTAGTCCTTAATATAGCATCAAAAGAATGAGCTGATTCTCTACAATTCTATGGGGGCCATATTAATCAAATAATTGATTCACGAATTAATTGACTAATTAATCTAGAATAACTATACCCCTACAATTATAGTTGCTATAATTAAGCTAGAATAGGTAGATGTCATTGGATAAGTCCTCAACATTTCCTACCCTGCATGCATAGGCAGAAGAAAGCCAGATAGAATCTTAGGGGCCCAGGGGCGAACCTACGATTGGTCGACTGAAATCCACAGTTGGATGCAAAAGGACGACGCGGTGAGCAGGGAAGAGAATGGATGAAATTCAATCCATGAGGACAAAAGCAAGACTGTTCAAGCAAGGACTATAGTTGTGGTTGCTAATACATAATTAAGATAGAATGCACGATATTGTTGAATGAAGGCCTTTGGCTATAATTCCTCCCCCCACCCACTTCCTTTTGGTGTGTGTTGGGCCGCTATGATTCCCCCTCACCCCGGTGGGTCCCTACCCCCATCCGAATAGTAGGGCAAGATTCTATACATATAGTGTGTTGTCGTAAATTTTGTTTTAATAAAATTTACGTCAACTATACGAAAATTTTATCATATTTTTGATTAAATTTAATATGACTTTTAAACTCTAAGTTTATAAAGTAAATAAATAATTTATTTATTTTACAAAATTTAGCCGTTTAAATTGTTTATTTTTAGTTGTTTTGGTTTTTATTTCTTTTAATTTTTGTTTTTAGTCTTTGATAATATATTGGAATTCCTAAAGTTTTTCTTCAAAGAATTTTAATATTGAATATACTTTAGATTTTAAATATAAGGTAAATAATATTAAAATTGGCATCTTTCCTTTTGACGGACCTTTAAGCATCAATTGCATGTTGATTGCATTTTTAAATTCTAAGTCCACAAGGAGTTCCGATTATTTTAAATTGAAGTCGGAGGTTTTTTGTTAAGTAGCAACTATAGCAACTAAAGACAAAACTCCCGATCGTATTTTAAAATTATCGGGCCTATTTGAAGCTATTACATCCGAGTGATGTCTTTTGAAACTCCCTATTGTATTTTACTTGCCAAAAATATTAAGAGTTTCGAAACATTCGAACTCTTACTACTGCTAAGTTCGGGTCTTGTGGAGTCTGAGCACGCCGTATATGGAGGGGAAAGTGGAGCTTCAGAGCCACAAAACCCTGAGGAGCTTCAGCTAACATGCAGAAGTCACCTTTGAATGGAGTGTTTCTTTCTTTTTTGACTTAGGATTCTTCGAAGCTTCATTTATAGCTCACGTTTGGGCAGTTCAAATCCGGTCTTCATTACTTGTGCTTCCTTTGATTATTTTCAAGCTTATTCCTCAAGTATGTTTCATCCATAGGAATGGACATTTTTGTTTAAGCTTTGATTTTTGATAATTTCATTTCTAATCAAAATGTTTTCCTTCCTGAGAAATTACGGACGTTTTTTCCCAATTTGTAGTCATTTTTACATATGCTGGCTGTTTTTATTAAAAAACGTGGCTTTTCAGTGGTTTAATGCAGTCGTTTTTGCTTGTATATGGTAGTTTTTGCTCTAAGATGGTTTTTGCATATATTTTTCTGATCATTTCAGCTTCATTTGTCATTTTACAGTGACGTTTTTCTTAAAAACATGTTTGTTTTTCATCTTTGGGCATTTCTTCGTCATTTTTCCTTTTGGTTGGGGTTTGCTGATTAATGACAAAGTGATGGCTGTAGTTTTCACTTATTTTGTAATGGTTTGTTTATATCTTGTTACCGGGAAGATGGAAAGAAATGTTTCAGACATAGCACAAAGAGGTTGCTGTAGCATTGAGACAGTTATGAATTCTTTACAAACCATATATTAGAATGAATCAAATGAAGACATTCTAAATGGTAGTAATAAAGACTTGTGTCAAAACTTTGAGAAAAAATCATGACACAATTGTGAAAATTCAAGTTGCAGATCTAAAGATAGCAAGCAGCCAATAGTCATATCAGCAATACTTAAAGAAAAGGTTATGGTTTTCATAGCATGTAAGAAAGCTGCTGGATGTCATAGTCACTTTATGTAGTAAACAAGGAGTTTATCAATTATCCAAAGCCTTGAAATCATAATCCAAAGTTTAGGATATCTTTGATACTCTTATCAGATTATTGTTATTAACTATGATTATGACTAGATCAATTAAAGTGCAGCAATCTGAGGTCTTTAGACAACAACGAGGTTTTATACCATCGAAAGTTCAAAGGAAGAATATCCGCATGTTCAAAGGGTCCTCAAGATATATTTTCTTGATGAACACATCCTATACTTTATCAAATAAAGATAGATTTCAAGTTTATCCAACATCAAAGGTTAGGATGAAGCAGCTGTTATGCCTTGTGCCAATCAACATTTTCCATTCATACATGGTTAAAAGATGTGTTTTCATGCATAGTAGTTTCCCAAAATGGTTATTGGAAAATTCTTCGCATGTAGCCCTTCATGAAACTCAATATGTAATACCCACAATAAGTTCCATTTGTAAGTCATTACTTTTTCATGCAGATCGGAAGTTTTCAGGCCTTTCACATATGTAGCTACGTGTTACTCTACATGCAATGGAAGACCCAAAATCTTCAAAGTCACTTTGTTTCAAGTCCTTCCTTATTTCTAAAGTACTGCTGCTACTACTACATGTACTACTACATGTAATAAAAAATGTAACTATCCCAAAAAGTTCCCTACTTAGTCATATCCAGATCGGAGGTTTTCATACCAACTACATGTTTAGTTACATGTAATGAAACACGCAGTTGCATCCAAAACTTCTACTACTGTCATTTCCAAAATAGGAACTTTTTATTCCAACTACATATTTTGTTGCATGTAGTTGAATGCGCAATCGCATCAAATACCTCCCACAATACCCTTTTTGAAGAAAGCAATTCCAAGTGTAGTCAGAACTTTTTGACCCGACTGCACAATGAACTACATGTATACCACACGTGCAACTTTTCGTGCAGTTACATCCAAAACCTCCTATTCCACTTAAGAAGTCTTTTACTTTTCGCATGCGGTAGGAACTTTTTTCCTCAACTGCATAAGTTGTTGCATGTTTGAACTACACTTGCACCTTCATATGTAGTGCACTCTAAAACCTCCGAATTGCATCCATGGCTCACAAAAAAGCAACTTTTTCACTTCAGCCTTGTTTGAAGCCTGATTTGCACAGCGATCTACCAAGTTTCAAAATCAAATGCTACAGGTGCTCATCCGAATTCAGAGAATCAATCATCAGGCACAAAGGAAAGATGAAATTCAAGTTTCATCAATTTTAGAATGCTTTCAAGACTAATTCCAAGCAAGTGATAGCGGACCAATAAGAGGGATCATGAACTTATTTCCAGTCATGGGTGAAAATGAAAATCAGTGATGCCACCAAATGCAGAGGTCAAAGTGTTATTTTCTGCAGATGTTCCCACCCACTCACAGATTTGAAGATTTCCAACACTTGGCAATCTAGTAACAGAAAAATCTCTTTGATAAGAGGTTGATGTAATAGGGGTCGTGCCTTGTCAGACACGTAGTTTATTTTTCATCATGCATTCTGTAATATAGTTTTGACAGGTTACATGTAAAGCATAAAATTGTAATTGCATATGTAGTCAAATATGCAAAGCAAACATTTGCAATTACATAACTCATTACATGTAATCACATTACATAGGACTGTAATGTTGAATAAGTCAATTGTAGGTATTTAGTTGTTGAATAAGTCTCGATTAGTTGGGTTTCTCCCACTTTTCGCTCCTAGCCCCTCACCTATAAATAAAGGAGGGTGCTCATTGTAATTTTTATCTTTATGCATAGCAAGAAAACTCTAGTGAGATTGTGCAAGTACGAACTTTGCTTTCATTTGTGCAAGTCAACTTTGGAGTGAATAAAAAGCAGGCATTTTCAATCTTTGAGTTGAGAAAGCTTGTGGAATTATTTGTGTTTCTATAAGGAGAACCTTGAATCTGATTTTGTATAGACTTTGCGCATCAATTCACCTAAGCATCCATCTAATTGTGTGAATAAGAGATAGTAGTTGTATTGATATTAATCATTATTCATGAAATAACATCTCATTGTCTTCACATTATCAATTACATAAGTTAATAGTGGTATTGGATGATGTAATTCATAGTTCAAGTTAATTGTCCCAAAATCCAAAAAAGATATCATAATAGGGGACATTACAGAATTGCAGGATTTGAGTATGTCTATATCTCTAGCAGTGGCACAGGAGATAGTAATATTGACCTTTCACTATTGAGCCAATATCGTTCCTATATGGACGATGTACTAGTGATGATTATATTATCCCTCTGGTAGGTGTGGTAAATCCGGATTTCATATGCATTGTGAGAGACTAGTGATGTGTCTGTGCATTTAGAGTTCCCGCAGCTATCGTGGATGATTTAGAATTAAATGTTGATTTTATGTGGTTGGGGATTTAATATTTTATTGTTGGCTAATTTGTCGTAATTGAATCCATTTAATTGGAATAGATTTGATTTAATTTGGGGAAAGTCATAGTTCGTGGGAATTATTTAAGTGATTTGTTTTAATTTTCCCTTTAGGGCTTTTTGGGCAAAAGCTCTTTATATTTGGAAAAAGAGTTATTTTAACTCACTTTTCACTTTTGAGTTGGGAGAAGAATTTGGAATTTGCTCCGAATTGTTTTGGAGAAATGTAGTCTTCTACTCGTTGTGATTGACTGGGTTGTCAGTTTTTGGTGGGTAGCGGCTCGTTGAAATCATGTTGCGAATACTCCCATTTGTGTGGAGCTACTTTGGGATTCAGCTTGAAATTTATTTTACTCCTCATCTTTTCAAGTTTTTCCTCCGGCTGAGAGGTAGGGCCTCTGTTATTTAAATCATTTCTCAGTTGTTTAAGTTGTTTCTTGTTTGCTTTTGCTTCGTGGGCTGAGAGTTAGTACTCCCACACTTTCTTGTAGCTTTCAAATGCCCAATTGACTCACTACGAGTAACTAGGGTTTTGCACTTCGATTTTTGTACCGTTATGCTAGCCGTTTTTCCTTGTGTATCAAGAACTGAAATTTCATTGGATTAGTGTGTTGTTGGGTGCCTAAGGGCAAATGGGTTTTAATTTTAAAGCCTTATTTCAAGTTTGATTTTTGGGGATTTTTAGGTTTGCCTTGTTTTGTATGCCACCCAGTTTTACCATTTGGTTTGTTCAATTTAATTCGAACATTGGAGTATGTTGTCCTCCAGGTTTCCTACTGTTCTATGGTTTTATTTTGTGTATTTTTGGATTTGTGGATGAAACAGTACTCTTGGCAAAGTGCCCAGTCAAGTGTGTTGTGAGCACTTGTGATAGTCTTTCCTTTTTGTGGATTTGTTCTCCATGCTTGATTTTGATTGCATTGGAATGCGTGATGATGGTGTTTGAGACCACATCCCAAGCTCTTTGTGTGTCTTGACGGGATTCCATTGGGACACATGCCCTCGGTTGAGGCCAATGGAGCCATGTGCTATTAGTTTCTTTACCTCCCTCTTTGATTCAGGTTTTGGAGTCTTTTATGCATCATTGTGTTTGACCGGTAGGTGTGGAGTAGTGGGATGGAGTGGCTCACCAAGGCGGGCTAGGACAGAAAGTGATCCTAGGGTATTCCTTGGTTGAGTTATCTTAATAAGTAATAACCTTAAAATGAATGGGAAAAAAACATAATAATAATAATAAGATAGTGTATTATCCATCGACCGTCTGTTTGAGAGACGTGAGCCGGGATAGCCGTGAACCATCTGCAAATGTTGATCCGGCATAGCATCGGTCGTCTGTTTGAGAGACGTGTGTCAACATAGTAGAGCTTCCTTGATGAGAGAAGGATTGCTCGAAGCCACACAAGCCTGTACGAGCCATGTGAAGACACTCTATTCTTGAGTCTCAACATCATACCCTGTCTAGCTTGAGTAGTGACCTTGTGACCTTGACCTACTTGTATTGTGTTCTTGTATTATGATGACACTCCATTCTTCTTTTGTTGTCCACTGATTTTATGTATCTGCTTGGCGTGAGTGTATCCCTTCTCGGTGTATGTGAATCTTGTGTTTGTGGTCGGATTACTATCTCCACGAGCACAGTGGGGTGAGCCTAAGAGTTCCACGTGGTTAGGTGGTGCTGCAATACTATACCACTCTTGGGCTTCCTCCAGACTCAGAGAGTGATAGAGCATTGAGAGCTCCATGTTGTATTACACTTGGCTCATGTTGTACGTATCTATATGCTCTTCAGTTATGTTCATAGTGTAGTTTCATTGATGCTTATGTACTTGATCTTATATGCACTTGTATGCATTTGATTCTTAGAGTAGCTTACTGCTTTATATTCTTCATTGCAATCGAGTGGATGATGCCTCGATATGCATGTATCTGGTGCTCCCCAATGTGGAGCTAGTTTGTATTTCATGTCATACGTTGGTGTCGGCAAGCCCATCCGGTCACTGGACAAAGTTACCCTGTCCGTTGCATGTTTTGGGCATCAACAACTATCTACTTTTGGTCCTTGCTTGATTCTTTTGAAAGGTGAATAAAATGATGATGTCATAAAAGTTGATTTTAGGTTCATTTTATCGTAGAGCTCGTCAAGAGCTTTCTAATGCATTTTGAACAGAGTCAATCAGAAGCTGGAAGCAAAAGTTATGGCCTCCGGAAGGTCCTACTATCTATTTCAAGTAGAATTTCGTTTCGAGTCTATAGAATTTCATATCCAGACTGTAGAATTTCGTTTCCAGTTGCCAACGTTCGTTTTGGTAAATCTTCTTTCATTTTTTAGGAGGAAAGTTAGTTTTTGGTCATTCTTCTTTCATGTTTGGGAAGAAAGTTTGTTTCAAGTCATTCTTCTTTCCTTTCTAGGAAAGTTCGTTTCCAGTCTATCTTTAGTCGTTTTCGGGACAGAGGATACTTTCGTACACTTCTAGAAAACCTAATTACTATTCCTGATACCCTTCTTCGAGTAGAGGCCATTCCAATCATAATAGAACGGATTTGTATTCGATGGTGAAGTTTTCCCCTTTCCACTTGATGTCAGCTTCTTGCCTTGTACTGCCACAAGAGTGTTGTCGTCCTCTCGATACTTCCGTACACTTCTGGAAAACCTAATTACTATTCCTGATACCCTTCTTCGAGTAGAGGCAATTCCAATCATAATAGATCGGATTCGTATTCGATGGTGAAGTTTTCCCCTTTCCACTTGATGTCAGCTTCTTGCCTTGTACTGCCACGAGGGTGTTGTCGTCCTCTCGATGGGTGACTGTTGACGATGGTCTAGTCATGATCCATGGAGTTCATTGAAGTGTTCAAAACTCTCACAAGACGGGGTGAATGTGCCTATTCCGTTCACACTCGAGTATAGGTTGATTGGGAACCTTTGGAAGAGTTGTTAAGTCTAGCTTGCGAACAATCATGTTGTGATCGTCATGTCATCTCTAGCATGTAGTATCGTGCTTATGTTTGAGGTTATCTGATGCACTTGATACGTTATGTATTCTCTTATATCAAAAGAAAATGTTCGATACATATTTAACCCTTCTTTCCAAGGGTTCCTTGGCGGGGCATTATATATAACCTATTTAAAATGGTCCAAAAAAGAATGATAAAAAAATCATAGTTCTGACACGAGTTTTGAAAAAGAATACAAGAAAACTAATTTATTGTGATATTAATATATGTTGATATATTGTTGAAATTTTCAGTCAAAGAGAACCAGTGATATTTTGAAAAACTCACAATATATCCAAGAAAATGTCAGGAAACATGTTGTGAAAAGATATGTTGGAATATATCACGATATGTAAAAATTTCGGAGTTTCATTTTTGGCCAAAGAATAAATCAATCCTTAAAGAAGATAAAACATCCTCCATATTAAGCTATGACATGTTTAGGCCTCGATGTAGTAAATAAGTAGTAAATTTCTAAGTACTAAAATCATATGCTCCTACAAATATTTTGTCAGATCACTTTTTTGCTTAATTATAGTGTCTCAATGTGGACGAAATTAAACTACACAAGACTGACTCTCTCAGGTTAATTAAATTGAACTGATCTGAATATCTACACAAATATGATAGTAAATAATGTAATGTAGGTATTTATGAGAAAGTTCCCTAGCAGGCAACCAGCAAATGCTTCACAATAGGTCTAATTTGTTATATCTATTGTTCTTGGGACATTTTTTGTTCAAGATATATATATATGATGCCCACATTTGCATCTCCAAGACATGATTTCTAGAATCTACTATAAACAGTCAGTCACATCCCTCTAATTTTAATGAGCAACAAAACAGCCCACACATTGAACACATTTTCATAAGTCAATATGTTGTGAAATTATCTCCACTCTACTAAATCAATAAAGCTTCCACTAATTTGAACCTTGATGAATCAGTAAATAGGATCCATGAATATAGAAGACATGTCTACGTCTAATAATTCAGAGATTCTACCAAAATATGACCACAGAATATAGAAGCACACAGTCTACATACTGCATGATTTAAACTCCATATCCTAAAAATGTTTGCAAAGACAAAATTTTAGCATTTGGAAACTTCAAAACCAAACATGAAATTATCTTTCACAATTGTAGCGAGGGTAGAAACAATACCTTGTATCCATTGCAGATGAGGAGTCCATCTCTGTTGTAGCATACTTTGGCAATAAGAAGTTCTGGCTTTGACTAAACCTCCAACCCAAATTTGAATTGATGCCCAAGTCCAACAAAATCATGATTACATTTTATTAAGGATACTCCTTGAAAAGATTGCTGCACAACAAAAGAAAAATGCATCAAACCCACTCACTCTGTTACAAATAACTTAGATGTATTAAAATGAAAATAATCAATTTAACTTAAGTACATATGTTATATAGGGAACTAGACAGTCCTCATCAACAAGGTAGGTGATACACACTCACTTCCATGTACTATTGCATGCAATTGGTACATCTATGTCAGAAATACCTTAGCCACCAATGCACTATCTGTTTAAATTTGACCTGCCCTATGAACCAGTTATTTGCAAACAGAGATACATTTTTCTCCTAGTCAATATTTATAAGACATGGTCATGGAAGAGCTGCAATGCAAAAAGCTGCAGGCCATAAACTAAATTGATTGAATTAAGAGACCACAACAAATATTCTACAAAAAGGAACAACTCTTACATGCATCAGATAAATTGCAAACAAGCTAGTCAATATTTATAAGGAAAAAAAAATAGTAGCATACTTGAATAAAAACTGCAAAGATTGATTAAAATGCAATGCAAAAGGATGGTCATGGAAGAGCTGCAACACAAAAAGCTACAGGCCATAAACTAAATTGATTGAATTAAGAGACCACAACAAATATCTTACAAAAAAGAACAACTCTTACATGCATCAGATAAATTGCAAACAAGATAGAAAATTTAGGAAGACATTTTTGTCTCCATATTATTTTCAACAATATTGAGGTTCTATAGTAGACATTAGAAATCAATATAGACTATCCAGTACATTCAAGAAAGACATAGGGGACTACTACCTCCAGCATAGTCAACAAAGTTAAAGTGCAAGGAAAAAAAAAGTTAAATAAACCTACAATCATGGATGCTATCATTTGTTCTGCAATTAGTGGCTTCATAACCCAAGTGAGAAGAAAATGAAAACAAACAATGTTTACAGGCACTTGCAAGTTCCTTTCAACTAAACTATTATATGATTTAACAAAAACACTAAGCAAAATAGTAGAACATCACTGAGATAAGTAAAAACTTGACAGAGATATCCCCAAGTCTAAGGAACAAAAGGAACTCCGAAAAATGTGAGAAAAAAGAGGTAAGACAAAAAAGATAATCCTCATGTAAAGTAGCCAGCCTACAATTATAAGCTACAGGCCATAAACTAAATTGATCAATCAATTAAGAGACAAATATCTTACAAAACAGAACAACTTTTACATACATAAGATAAATTGCAAACAGGCTAGGAAATTTAGGAAGGCATCGTTGTCTCTATATCATTTTCAACAATATTGAGGTTCTATAGTAGACATTAGAAACTGTCACTTGCATTGAATAGACTATCCAGTCCATTCAGGAAAAACATAGAGGACTAGCTGTAGCATCGTAAACAAAGTTAAAGTGCATGAAACAAAAAGTTAAATATACCTACAATCATGCATGCTATCCTCTGTTCTGCACTTGGTGGGGCTTCATAACCCAAGTGAAAAGTAACACAACCCAAGCAAAGTGTACAAAAACTTGCAATTTCTTTTTAACTAAACTATTGTGCACTTCAACAAAAACATCAAGCGAAAGAATAGAACATCACTGAGATAAGCAAAAAATTGACAAAAACATCCCCAACTGCAAAGAACAAAAGGAAAAAATTGAGAAAAATGTGGTACCATAAAAGAGATTACATAGATTGCAAATAGAATCCTCCTGCAGAGTAGCCAGGCTACAATAATAGGCTGCACTAAAGTAGCCTGACTTGTATGCCTTTTAATGACTCATACACATTTATTCATAGATTAATTTTCCTATATATCAATCAACTGTTGCAAAAAGATCTTAAAACAATCAAATGATTACCTGAGTGCTCATCAAGAGAGACCCCAAAGATTGTTGAACCCCATGGATACGATGCTGCTGACTCTACGATGCTGCTACTCATTGCATATTAGGGGAAATACCAATGGAAATGCAACTGCAACTGCAAATATCATCCTACTTGCGAGGATGCATAGCTCTTCCTCACTGTTGCCCCATTCAAAATGCAGCAAAACATATACAAAATACAGTAGAAAAACTGAAAAGAAAAACTCCAAACACAAAAACTAAATAAAAACATAAAAGGAGGCATGGCCATGCCAGAATGACAATGGAAGGCTGACAATGCCAAAAAAAAATGAATAGGGAACAGTGTGCCCTGCTACCAAATAAACTGCCCATAAATAGAAAGTGAAATGGTGCTTTTTTAAACGGTTATATGGAAAAATAAATAAACAACCATTCCATGTATGCCCTTGATTTGATCTCATCCGATGGCTCTGGTTTGAGTACCGTTGAGAACAAGATGTAGACACCATTCCATCCACACGTGGAAGACAACTTACACCATTCCAAGCTTTTTCGAGCTCAATCTTTCTTCCACCACCATTATGATCAATGCGCTGAAATACTGCTTCTTTAAGTTCAGTCCCACCGCCATTTTGGGCAATGGCCTGAAATACTGGTTCTTTGAGCTCAATCTTGCTTCCACCGCCATTATGGGCAATGGGCTGAAACACTGCTTCTTTACTCCCACTCTTACTTCCACATGATTTAAGAACTCCAAACAAACTAGGGTGAAAGGATGTTACAAAAGGCCCATTGGGGCTGAAGAATGTGGGGAATAATGTTAGGAGAGGGTGATAGTGATGAATGATGAAGATCTGTGGTTGATGAGAGGCCATGCATTGAGAAAAGGCCAAGTGAAATTGGTGGACGAGGTGCCAATCTGCGCCATTTCCTGTTGTGGTGGGGAGCAAAGAGAGAGCTGAAATTGGTGATGGTGGGGGGTTTGGGTGTGGGTATGGGGATGGGCTTCTTCTTGTTGATGTGGGCATTTTGGTGGCCTCCTAAAGCTTGATGGCCTCAACAATGGCGACAGGAGAATACACGCTTGCCTGTACTGCTCTCTTCTATTTCTCCCATTGCTTTCAGAATCATTACTGCTCTCTTCTACAATACGAGTTTATCCTACTCGTGGAAGACAACTTAGAATCTCATCAACCACAGCTCTTCGTCATTCATCACTATAACCATTCTATCTACTCGTGGAAGACAACTTAAAAGAGAAGCGGGTTTGAGTACTGCTCTCTTCTACTTCTCTTTTTTAAACGGTTATATGGAAAAAAAATAAACAATCATTCCATGTATGCCCTCGATTTGCTCTCATCCATGTATAGAAAAATAAGGATTATTCCATGTGTGTCTTCGAATCCCGTGGCTCTGGTTTGAGTACCGTTGAGAAAAAAAACAATATATGCCCTCGATTCGCGCCCATCCAATGGCTCTGGTTTGAGTACCGTTGAGAAAAAAATCCTAGCATCTTTCTGGCATCCCCTGGCTGTAATTTAAATTCTGCAGTCTTTCTGAATCTCACAGATGTTTGACTTTATTTTAGGGAATTTTAGAATTTTTTGTGAATCTGGAATTTAATTTAATTTAATTTCATTCCTTGTCAACTGGATTTTATACTCTTTGTCAAAATATAATGTCTTTCACATAATTGAGAAAAGCAAAACTATTTTTTTAAGTATTGGTAAAAATGTTAACTTCAATCAAGTGCTGATATAAGGAACCTACAAGATACACAATGTAATGGGTACACATGAAAAAATAAAGGAAAAAGTGTAATATATTAAATTATTTATGTATTGCTACTTCAAGAGGTCAATCTTATGAAAGAATATAAACTTCAATTACAAGCATCTAAGATATCTTTCACTTCGAAGTTATTAAAATACAAGAATTTTGCTAAAGACAATTACTATTATCTTAATTGATGTAAAATAAATACTTATTAGGTAATATATTATTTAGCCAAACTATAAATCATATGCACCCAATATAATAATAACCAATAACTATCACCAATAATAAAATGTTGGTCCCCCAATTTATAGGGCTAGACATATTAATATGTATATTAGGACCAAAAGAGATGTGAAGTGGAATCCTCTAGATGAGGGATGGATTAAAATCAACTTTGATGGGGTGTCTAGGGGCAACCTAGGGTGGGCTAATGTAAAGAATGTGTGATCAAAAACCATGAAGGATGGTATTTGAGGATAGTGTTGAAAAGGTTGGGTCAAGCAACCGCAACAACATTTGGGGTCGAATTTCGACGCCAATTTGCGACAGCACTACCATTTGTGTGTGATTTTTGTATTTTTTTTTCCAAGTGCCCCCGATGTTGTCGTAATAGCAACAGTATTGTCTAAATTGTGACACCCGCGTGATTATAAACAAAAAAAAAAAAGGCTCATTTCTAATTTAGCGTGATCGCATACCATGGTGCGTGAAGAGGGCCTAACTGTGGAAGATTGGAATCTTGGTATATGGTAGCCACGACTTGATCAGGTAGGCATTCGAGTTTTGTATTCTCATTAACTCAACTTCATTTTGATGGCATTTGTTGATTTAATGGCACGATATGAATGTTAATACTGGCATTGTTGGCATTGTTAATACTGGAAATGTCTTGATGGATCGCGGGCTGCAAGCTAGGGCATCATGCATTGTTTATGAGCTCACTGTTTAATATTGGCATTGTTTACATCTTTGCATTTCGAATGCTTGATGACCCGCGAGCTTTGAGAGCTAGGGCATTGTTGCTATTACCTTCAAAGCATTGTGTGAAGTGTTTGATCTCTCTTTATTTGTTTTGTTGTTGATATTCACTATGTAGTACTCCCTGTTTATGATCATTTCATGAGGAAATGTCTTCATGGCTCGCGGGCTGCAAGCTAGGGCAT
>MU224404.1:1576062-1589318 GCA_018584345.1 Thuja plicata | reverse complement strand
TTCAAGAAATCCAACCGAGGGCAGGCATGGGCAACCCCTTGAAAATAAAATAGATCCTAAACCAACTTGTGGGGATGGTTCACTATTTGATACTAGGGAAAAACATCTGGTCAAGGACAGAAGGATGTTGACCAAGGATAAGAAAATGATACAAAAAAAACAAAGGAATGTGATAAAGGAAACTATCAAGTTGCTACAATAAATGTGTTATTGTGAGCCACTACTCATGAAATGTGGTCAATGAGTTTGACTAAAAAACTATAAAATTGAATCCTAATAGCAATATCACAATTTAAATTATTGTGGAAAGTATCTTCTACTTATCAATTGATGAGATTAAAGGGCTTTATCAATCATTGCATAAACAAACTATATTAAAAGGATATGTTACATATTAGACATCTCCCACCGATTATAGTGATCACAGGGGGTGGGAGAGTCAATTCATGAAGGAAGAATAAAATCCCAATTCACTGTTACAACAAGAAGCCCGGGTACAGTAAGGATACCAGTCAATTCCCTGACCTCTTTAGCAATTAAAATAATGAGATCAATGCATGGAAACGTTTGTTTTATTGATTGATCTGATTACATTATGGTTTTCTTACACGTCCACTCTACACCCCCCTTTCCACTCACATGGATCAACAAAGAAATAGACTCAAACTCTTCAAAGAAACCCGATTGCAACCACCTAACTGCCCAAAACTGTTCCATGACAGTCATAAAAGTGATTATCAAAACCAAATAGGCTTAATGGTGTTGTCAAGTTGACAACGAATGTTGTCAACTCAACAACATGGTGTCTCATACCCCCATTTAGGACATTTAGAACATTTTAAAACAACCTTTACAATCCATACTAACTCATAACCCCTAGATGACCATTCTAGGCCATAATTGCACGAATGCAATTTTACATCTTCTTTTTGGCATCTTTTCACTTTGAGTGCAATTACATGATTTAATGGCATTAATGACCATATTCCAACTATAGATACCCTTATAGGTCCTTGAACTTTACATAATTCCTTGGATCACTCAAGTGAGCCCAAGGTTACATAACTATCCCTTATGTCATTCAATGGCTTACATAACATTATTTTCAACTAAAATGAGAACCCCTCATGTTTAGAATGAAACACCCAAATTTCTAAAAGAGGCATTAATGGTCATATTCCAACTATAGATAGCCTTATAGGTCCTTGACCTTTACATAATTCCATGGATCACTCAAGTGACCCCAAGGTTACATAACTATCCCTTATGCCATTCAATGGCTTACATAACATTATTTTCAACTAAAATGAGAACCCCTCATGTTTAGAATGAAACACCCAAATTTGTAAAAGAGCTCAGGTCTGAAGTCAATTAAAGATACATATCTATATATGAAAGGCCAATATACTGAATAGACAACATATACCTGTAACAAAACATGTACAACACCCCCCATTGAACCACTTATCACAAACCACAAGCCCTGTCAATACTCAATGTATATATACTATCATACATGCATGAATACCCACCTCCTTGGTAGATACACAACCAAAGAAACAGCATGCCAGAAGCTCCAATACTAAGAGCATTACTACCATGACTCCACTAATCCAGCCTGAACCCATCTTTCTGAAAAAGGAAAGCTACAAAATCACAACAATGTAGCAATACTAATAGGTAGAGAAAAGGTTCATCAAATGCTAAAAGGACTGTTTGCAACACAAAGTGCCTATGAAGGGGAATCCTTATCCTCCACTGTCCTTTTTCTTAGCATGCATGTGATACTGTAAAAGTAAACAAACAAAAAAGAAGGGATCTGCAGTTGTAACAGATGTGGTAAACACTACAACATATATTGAATACCCTTATTATTTATGTTCATCCTCTTATGTATGCCTGTACTCTTGCATATTCTTCTAAAAGTTGGCTATGCTCACGACCTGTGTGAGCCCAGATGAATTTATCTTTCAGTTCCTTTCCTTGTATAGTATATACAAGTTATTTGGCATATATATACATGTAATCTTCAGATATATGTGTGTGTGTGTGTGTGTGTGTGTGTGTGTGTGTGTGTGTGTGTGTGTGTGTGTGTGTGTGTGTGTGTGTGTGTATGTATGTATGTATGTATATGTATATATATGTATGTATATGTATATATGTATATATATGCATGTATATATATATATGTATGTATGTATGTATGTATGTATGTATGTACATGTATATGTATGTATATATATGTATATATCTATATATATATATGTATGTATGTATATACATGTATATGTATATATATGTATATGTATATAACACAGAGCACCGACCAATCATATGGTAGCCATGACTTGAGGTAGGCATTCAAGCTTTGTCTTCTCATTAACTCAATTTCATTTTGATGGCATTTGTTGATTTGATGACACAATATGAATGTTAATACTGGCATTATTTACATCTTTGCATTTGGAATGATTGATGACCCACGAGCTTTGAGAGCTAGAGCATCGTTGCTATTACCTTCAAGGCATTGTATGAAGTGTTTGATCTCTCTTTATTTTTTTTGTTGTTGATATTCACTATGTGGTACTCCCCGTTTATGATCATTTCATGAGGTAATGTCTTGATAGCTCGTGGGCTGCAAGCTAGGGCATCATGCATTGTTTGTGAGCTCACTGTTTGAGCACCACATGACCCTGTTATGAGCTCTGTTGGTTATATACATATACATATATACATATATATGTATATATATATACATATATATACATACATATATACATATACATATACATGTACATATACATATATATATGTATGATGTTATTGTTGTCATTGCATGCTTGTTGATGTTGTGCACCATATATTGTTTTATATATACACTATTTATTTCATTGAGACTGTGAGCTTGGCATTTGTAATGTATTTGTTGTTATTGGATCAATGTTGCCATGTTGTTGAGGTTGTAAATGCATTGAATCACCACTACCATTCTATTTTTATAGCATGTAGTGTTTGATCTCTCTTTATTTGTTTTGTTGTTGATATTCGCTATGTGGTACTCCCCGTTTATGTTCATTTCATGAGGAAATGTCTTGATGGCTCGTGGGCTACAAGCTAGGGCATCATGCATTGTTTATGAGCTCACTGTTTAATACTGGCATTGTTTACATCTTTGCATTTGGAATGCTTGATGACCTGCAAGCTTTGAGAGCTAGGGCATCGTTGCTATTACCTTCAAGGCATTGTGTGAAGTGTTTGATCTCTCTTTATTTGTTTCACTATTGATATTCACTATGTGGTACTACCTGTTTATAATCATTTCATGAGTAAAAACATGGTATATTATTTCCTTTCTACAGCATTCTTCTGAGTGCACATGTCCTATACCATGGTTTTTCTTTCAGAAGCGTATGGATTCACTATGTGCATGCATAATTGTAGATGAGGATCAATAATAATATGTCATTTATTGCTTAGATCTTTTTTATCTAACCCCCATCTCTCTTTTCTTTCCTTTCTACAACATTCTTCTAAGTGCACATGTCTTGTAGCATGGTTTTTCTTTCAGAAGCATATAGCTTCACCATGTGCATGCATAATTGTAGATGAGGATCAGTAACAAGATGTCATTCATTGCTTAGATCTTTTTGATCTAACCCCCGTCTCTCTTTTCTTTGCAGGTCTTGGATCATCACAGGAGCACACTGGATTCATACCCGGGTCAAAAATTCATCACTTTAGGTAATGTCTAGTATCCTTATTATTTATGTTCATCCTCTTATGTATGCATGTACTACTTGAATTTTCTATAATAGACGAGCAAACCAACAATTGTTTTCTCCAAATTACTATTTTTCTCCAATAATCAATCCTTTGTTTTGCTTTCCAAAGCAACCTTGTCAATCCTCTGGTCTCGCTTTCCAGTGTTTGGTACTCTTTCCTCCGCAATTATTGGAAATATCACAGTCAGCTTCTTAAACAATTTCAGTGTTATGCTTGTTGTTGTTGTGCACCATACATTGTTTTATACACTGTTTATTTCATTTAGACTATGAGCTTGGCATTTGTAATGTATTTGATGTTATTGGATCAATGTATTTTGCCCTTGAGCTCGGGCATCATGCAATGTTATTGTTTTCATTGTATGCTTGCTGCTGTTGTGCACCATATATTGTTTTATACACAATTTATTTCATTGAGACTGTGAGCTTGGCATTTTTAATATATTTGTTGTTATTCGATCAATGTATTTTGACCACTTATTCATTATGTTGGCATACTTATTCACTAGTTTCATTATTGTTAATTTGTTTTAGGTCTTCTCAATGGATAGAACATTTGGTATTGAATGTTGTCATTTGGAGTCCTTGGAAGAACAGTGCTGCAAATTATTTAATGTGCATGATGATGACATCAAACATGTTATTCTCTACCTCCTGAAACATAATATTGTTGGCTCACATGTACACGATGGGGTGATATATAAAATAGTATTTTCTACTCTCTTTGAAGTTATCGGTCGGTTAGAATGGGTCTTGAAGGTGGTTAAGCATGTGGTTGTTTCTGACAATTCAGAAAAAGTTGTGTAGGGGATTCAGACCATCAATCCAAACATTATCTATGGCAGGCTTGGCTCAATTTTTGATAATAGATTTGTCTTTCAAAATAAAATGGTGGAGGCGTAGGATGCGTTCAAGCTATCTTGCGCTAATGATGACTATGCTATTGTGAGTATCTTCCATGGTCACAATGAAGATTTTTTCACTTGTGACGATGAGAATGTTATGATGGACTACTTTGGAGTTGGCATTTTCGTCAACAAACTAGGTCATCTTTAGATCAAATGTACACATGAAACTTAACTATTTAACATAATGTTTGGAATACTCTTCTTTGTAAATGTTTTTGTTGATACATACTCTCAAGGTCTAGATATCCATATGTTCATCATCATTACAAAAACTTATCTAGCTAATGAGCTTTATATCCTTATGCATTATGTTGTTGTGATTTTGCCTCTTTTTTTTTACATAATGAATGGTTGTATGTAGCTCTAATTGTTTATTGTATACAATGCAATCTTTAGCATATGTATCATGTGAGTACTTATGTAAATCTGATTATCAAAACTTTTCATTATCTTGTGATATTGCTATTTGGATTCAAGTGTATAGTTTTATATGTATGTATATATGTATATGTATATGTATATATTTATATACATATGTATGTGTATATATATCTGTGTGTATATGTATCTCTCTTTATTTGTTTTTTTGTTGATATTCACTATGTGGTACTCCCCGTTGATGATCATTTCACGAGGAAATATCTTGATGGCTCGTTGGCTGCAAGCTAGGGCATCATGCATTGTTTACA
Source organism: Thuja plicata (assembly GCA_018584345.1). NCBI lineage: Eukaryota > Viridiplantae > Streptophyta > Pinopsida > Cupressales > Cupressaceae > Thuja > Thuja plicata. The sequence goes on along the minus strand of MU224404.1, from coordinate 1,583,939 downwards.
AGCTCACTGTTTAATACTAGCATTGTTTACATCTTTGCATTTGGAATGTTTGATGTCATTATTTTGTTCTTTTGTTCTTTTGTTCTTCATGGACCATTCTTTTTTATACCCAACTACATCTCCCATAAAAATTTCATCAAAACTTTTCATTATCTTGTGATATTGCTATTTGGATTCAAGTGTATAGTTTTGAATCAAACTCATTGACCCATGTTTCATCCATGAATTTGAAATGTACAAATTTCTTATCATGTGATGAAAATCATTGATGTGTCGACAATGACTTGCAAGAGTGTAGGTGACACATGGTTCAACTCCAATTCATACAATTCGGAGTACCTGGGAAAGTGAGTAGACTCTAAATATTGATATTTTGGCCACGAATATAACAAGGACAAAGCATAATGAGGAATGGAGATAGCAAAGAAGAAAATAGTTGCGCATGTAGTGGACATGGAAAAGGGTATAGTAGAGCCTACTCGTCTTTCCCAGGTACTCCCAATTGTTTCAAGCAGAGAAGAAGTAATGAGAGGAATTGTCAAAACGTCAATCATGAGATTAGTTTGTTAACTGCAACTGACACAAGGCAATTTATGAATGTCAAACTATACACTTGAATCTTGATAGCAATATCACAATTTGACACAGCCCCAACTATAGATGCCTTTACATGCATTTCAATGTGTGGTAAGGACTAAAAGTCCCAATCACAACTGTGCATATGGTTTCCATCAAGTGCAGTTAGGACGTTGCATTTACATGTTGTTCAGATTCATTATATCATCAAATACAAAGCATTATCATTTTGTACTGTGATTGACAATAGTCATTTTGTAATTTGATTTGAGATGTTGTCTACATGATTAGTATGTTGCTTTTTAGTGCAATTATAATTAGTATGAATGAACAAAATAATCAACTAAACAAAATGATATGTTGGAATGACAGTGTAATATTTATCGATATAACGTCGAAGGCTTCGGTCAATGTGCCTATGTGTCAATGTGGTGTTGGCCCTTGTGTGTTGAAGACATCATGCACAACAAGTAATGTTGGGCATCAATTTGGGGGTTTCCCAAATAGGAAAAAGGTCTGGATATGGAATTATATTTTATGTTTAAAAGTAATGTAACAAGTTATAATGATTTTAGGAAGAGTTGTTGTAGATTTGGTATTGTAGGGAAATAGTGGATGTCAGTACTTTCAGTGGGTCGATGAAACCACATTTACATCTACCCCATCTACGTTTATATCTGATGTAGGAAATGAGTGCAACTTGTGCAAGGCTCAAGAGGCATCTAGTGCCGCCGAGATTGCTTCAATGGTGAAAGCAGAAATCATGTTTCTGCGATGCCTTCTTTGTGTAGTTTGTGCACTACTTTGTTGGGACCATATGCATAAATGTGATTAACAGAGGGCTATTCTAGATACTGAAACTTTTTTAGAATTTCATGTAGATACGTTGGACATTTTGATAAACTCATGAAATTTTTGTTTTTTATGACTTTGTTATGAGTTTTTTACATAAAATTAAACAAAATAAAAAATTAACCTTATTAAAAAAAATTGAAAAAAGGTATAACATTTTTAAAAAATTAACCTTATTTATGATTTATGATGTCTAACTCTTGGATGGGTTTTTGTAAATTTTATCCTTGTTCCTTTTAGAAGTGTATGGCTTGACTATGCACATGCATAATTGTAGATGAGGATCAGTAATAGGGTGCCATGCATTGCTTAGATCCTTTGGATATAACCCAATCTTTTCCTTCCTTGCAGGTTCTGGATCATACAGGAGCATACTGATTCAACCCTAGGTCAACACTTCAACGACATCAGGCAGTGATGCAAAATTTACTGTCTGTAGTCATTGTAGCAGCATCAGGTGCCACCTTCAGCACAATATGATCACTAGACAAGTCTGTATGTCTTCTACTTTTAAGTTGTGTTGTTTTCATTCTTGTTTTATGAAGTTGGGTGATCCTTGATATCCAAATTATACCAATATTTTTATAAGAGATTTGCCCTTTTTACTTCAACCTAAACAAACTTTCAGGCAAAATTCCAGCTGAACTCTTCAGCGAGAAGATGAATCTGTTACACTTGTGAGTATAAAAAATTCATTTGTTTTCTCATATGTTATGATCTTCAGCATGTGATATATAAATATATCGTCTATTATGAGCACTTTTTATTACCATCTACAGACTATTTGACAATAACGAGTTCGAAGAAGATTTGGAGATTTTGCACCAATCTAAATTGGATCAATCATCATTTTCAAATCTTCTTCATCAAACACCATCAACCATTTTCCAAGAGAAACACCCTTCTCTATATGAATCTTGGTTTACATTTCCCTGTAATCCTGATGCAAAATGTTTCCATGAAGTACGTTAGGGGTATAATGCATTCAAGCAAAAGGCTATAGAGGCTGCTAAGTCTTTTGTACACCTTTTGCTTGGTAATTTTAAGCCATCAATGGAAACTTACAATCCTAAACAATTAGTATACCATTGATGGATTCATAATTATTAAGTGAAAGGGAGGTCTCTGATCTGGAACCCCCTTTTGTGATGATCCTATGCAGTTCCACATAGACACGACACGTTCCTTAGAAGACTTTTAATCTCACAATAGCTGAGAAACATAAATGTAGATACCACAACAACTAAGAAACATAAATGTAGGCATCATGGTCACAATTGTTTGGAGACACAACATAATTGAGTGGTATACCCAGACGATGCAATGCACTACTACTCCAGTTCTAAGTTGGCACTGCATGATCCAAAAACCATATATGTGGAATAAATTTAGAGAGCAGAGGAGGGTTGTAATGACCAAAATAATACAGGGTCCCTATATTATTTTGGTCATTATGGCCCTCCTCCTCTGCTCTCTAAATTTATTCCTTATCTATGGTTTTTGGATCGTGCAGTGCCAACTTAGAACTGAAGGAGTAGTGGTTGTGTTGCATCATCTGGGTATACCACTCAATTATGTTGTGTCTCCAAAATTGTGTGACCATGATGCCTACATTTATGTTTCTCAGCTGTTGTGTCCCAAGATCCCTTATGACCCTTTATGACCCTTTATGATCCCTAAGATTACATCTTAGATATCTTAAAGTGTTGTAAAGGGTCATAAGAGGCTCCTAGGAGGGGCCAAATGAGATTCCACCTTCACGTGGTTGGCCCTGTTAAGTAGACAATGTTAAACTGTTCTTGAAACAAAGAGAAGCTCAATATTTTAAGGTCTCACTCCATGCACACGACAATTTTATTTTTTTAAACATAGCATACTGTCACAATTGCGATGGTATTTAGAGGATGACCGACGCCAAAACACTACATGAGACGTCTAGATGTCGAAATAATCTGACAGCTGGATGTCGCATACCCATCGTAATGAAGACACTCATAATGTGTAACAATGACATACTAACCCTCATAGCCGGTGCATATTGTGATGGTCATGACTGTCGCAATAACGATAGACATAGCTACCGTCGGTGATTTTGACACCAAAACTGCAACACCAGTCTATGTCGCTTGCCTAATGGATTAGTGTCATAATTGCGATGTATAGCCATCAAAAAGAGGTCTCAAATGTACTAGTGAACAAATAATGAAGTGAAACTTCAAGTCACATTTATGGGGCTAAGAATGAGCAAGAAATAAGGATACTAGAGAATTCATCTGGAAGGAGACTCATAGCTCATCGTAGATTCTATTCGAGCAAGCCAAATCCAAAATTGAAAACTAAATAGGTGATTAAGTCAAACCATTGAATAGATTAATTCATTGTAGTACCCTATATCACATGTATAGCAAGGATGAAACATTATTGTAGACGCAATTGCCAATGAAATGATATATTTGATAGTGGAGAAAGAGGATGCATCATCTCCAAATGAATGGTGTGCTCTATTCTTCTATCATGTCACCCCCACACAAACTCTCATGCTTAGACAGATTAAACAAGATGAAAATTTTTATGAATCAAGGTGAAAAAATCAAGGAGTGTGTTTTCCAATATTAGCAATAGGAAAATGGATGTGACATAGTGAAAGAAGCAATGACAATCATGGACACTACCATCTATTTAAGGGTGAGGAAGAGGTAGATGGCATTATGCAGTGATGTCTTCGAGAGGAGATCCATAGAGGTGTACAAAACTAGAGCAAGGGTGAAGAAGAGGCATATGACATTATGTGGTGATGTCTTCAAGAGGAGAGTCATAAAGGTGTTTAAAACTAGAACAAGGGTGTGGAAGAAGCAGATGGCATTAGGCAGTGATGTCTTTGAGAGGAGAGTCATAAAGGTGTTTGTTGGTGCAATTAAATATTCATAATTACACTTTACTTAAGCTTAATTAGGATAATGCATTTCATAGTAGTTTTCATTGTAGACACCTACGAGTTTGCATCATATTTAGCACATAGTTTAGGATAATTCCACTTTTGGTGGTGATAGTTGTTATCTCTTTCCACTTTATGTGTGAGATCCACCTTCAGTGTTCTTATCGTATTATCATCATCACATTGTTGCACACAATTCATTATATAATGGATGATGTTCCACCTTTGGTGGACATGTGATTCCACCTAATGTGATTGACAAGTTATATCTTTCTCCTCTCCTAGTTATCATGCATTGCCTATGTATTCAGGCATATCTACATTGTATTTTAATGGTCTTTTATGTATTATTGATCATTATTGAATCCAGCCAATTAAGGATCATATCATTTGCCTATCTTGTTAGGATTAAGTAATACTGAGGGGGGGGGGGGGGGAATNTGAATCGGTATTACAACACTTTAAACATGAACTTAATAAATTCAAACTTAACCATACAATTACTAAAATGAAAATAACATAAGCACATAACACGTAACTCATGACACCATGAATTGTTGTCGAGGAAACCCTAGCCAAGGGGAAACCCCGGTGGAGATGGTACCCACAAATATGCACTAAAAGTATAGTGTCCATGTTATGAGACCTGGCCCTATTAGGATCTGAGTATTACATTAGCACATTTCCCTGTTAGGGAAATACAAAACTTTGTTAAAGGTACACTGAGCATAGAGCTCTTACAATCAGAAATAGTTCTGTTACAATCTCATAAATGAACATTACAAGCATCAGCTATGCTTAGATAGTTCATGTTATAGCCCGTAAATGTCTGATATGCATTCCATCTGCTTTATATCATCTCATCACTACCTCTTTTTCCTTCACATCCTTACTACATAATTTGCTTAACAAAAATCTCTTCATGTATATGTGTGTGTGTGTGTGTGTGTGTTACATCATTCAGTCAGCTCTCTAATACATTACAAAATAGAATTAATGCTTATGCAAAGAGTAAATACAAATTCGATGACCTTATACTACCAAAATATAGGTTATTCATTTTCCCAATCTAACTTAGCATGTTTGGATTCCAAGTCACACTCCCTCAATCATCGTGACTGTTCATCTATCATGTATCTTTGTTACTCTGTCTTCACATGTCTTCAATACATTGTAACTCACTGCGATCAACACCAAAACTCAATCAACCTTAATTGAAGGTCATACATGCCCCAAAATATGTTCCTCTAAGATCACATGTCTCCATTCTACATATACTAACTTCAATATCCAAAATTGTTCTGCTATACTCTGTATTTCTATTTACTGTACTTAGTCATTTTTGCAATCTGCATCTCCAAAACTGTAACCAACTCCAAGTGATCATCCATACAAGATGTGTTGTTATAAATGAAAACCCTCAAGTGTCCCATAACACTCCAAAATGAATCACTTGTCAACAATCTCTCTCTTTGGCATTGATGGCAACACTTAGTGAAAAATGACTAAGTGTCAATACCAGAAATATATCTGTGTATATCTTCTTTACTCTGTAAAATTTTCATACATTTTTCATCTCTTCTCTTATCCCCCTTTGAAATCAATGGAAAAGGTATACAAAAATGTATAAGACATCAAAAATTTATTGTTGCTTGCTAGAAAATTTAGACCATCTTGAGTACATCTCGAAAGAAGTCTTCCAATATCTTCACTTCCTTTGTCTAAGTCTTCACCTGTATCTGACTCACATGAATTAGCCCATTCAGTGCAAATGAAGAAGTCTATGTTGCCTTTATCTCAGTAGGTATATGTGTTGTAAGGGCCCGCATTGTCTTCTCCATGTCAGAGATATGGACCTCAAGAATTGATAGCTTAGGAGGGATTAGACTTTTAAGCATACCAAACCTTGCCATAACTCTCCATCTTTCTGTATCTAGTACACTCAGTTTGTCCAAAATCTTGGACACCTCTTTGTTTATCTCCAATACAGATTGTGAGGAGGTTTCACAACTGTCCATCATCTTATCCATAGTTTATCTATCCTTCGCTACTATATCCTCAATGTTCTTGATATGTTTGATAGGGTTTATACAATAACTGTATAGCTTCCTTCCATGTGCGACGCAACTTTTCACCTCTAATCTAGTCTTTTTCAGTATGCTCAAGTCCCATAAAATAGACTTGCACACTTCTTCCAGTTTCTTCGTGAGATATTTCTTCTCAGCCTTCTCTTCAACGATCTTCTCTAATGACTCATAGTGACTTTCAAAGTCATCTACTGCCTTGTTCAAGTTATCTGCATCATCTTTTTCTTGAAAAATAATAGGTGCTGGAAGTAGTTTGTTAAGAGTATCAACTGCTCTTGTCATTACCTTAGTCTTCTTCTCTCCTTTATGCTCAGATCTTTCTTTAGCCTTAGCAAATGTGATGAAGGATAACTTCATCATCTCATCTTCATCCATGTTCTCAACATCGGTGCTCAAAGTCTTGTCTCCACTTGCCAACAATAAAGGTGAAGAATCAGATGTAAAAGTTTCATGTTTCACTTCGACTTTATTCACTATAATTTCCACTGTTTCATCAATGTTTTCTTTCTGATTTTCTTTCTTTGTCACATCCTTGTCACTATTTCCTTCAAAGATTGTATCTTGCACAATAGGGTCATTCACATCCTGTGAAGTATCCAATGACACTGGCACACCCGAAACATAGAAAATTATTTGTTTCACAGTGCTCACATACTAACTAGTATCTTCACTAATTGATTTATCAAGATTTATTTCAGCTTTCCTTGATGATTCACCTTTCTCAATAGATTTGGGCTTAGGAGCCTCAGGTGGTCAGGTGTTCTCAATTTTAGTTCCCATCAAAACCTTTTCCATAGCTTTCTGTGTCTCCTCAATTACTTCATCATATCTTCTTCCTGTAACCACCTGGATTTAGTCTACTCTGACCATAGACCCTATTTTCCCCAAGTGTGATCATACCCCCAATTATGTTCAAACGACCCTATTACTGCTTGGCATAATTCTTTTGAAATTAATTTAATCTCCTAAAGTGATCAAATCACTAAATTAATTACTTTTAGCCAAAATCAAAATCAATCAAATATATGGCTAAAATGATTAATTTACAAGGAAATAAATAAAATCCTAAATCAATTGCTCACTTGCAAAGGAACCAATCCCCTAGCCTAATTAATTTAATTAAATTGGCTATAGTCCTATTGATTATTAAAAAGCCATTAAACGCGTAAATAATTAATATTCCTATTTTTGAATGAATTAAATAAGTTTTATTCATGTCATTAATATTCCTCTAAACCCCAACCTAACCCACTTCAACCACTTTGACTCTGGGTTCAAACCTATCCCAACCCATTCACCATTGCTAAATCTAATTCTAATCCTAATTCTATCCTAACCCACCTCCTAATGTTGTCACATTCCATTAAGGAGTGATTAAGAACTCAACCCACTTGAGAAAGTCAACTTTCTCAAGCTTGACTTCCTCT
>MU224404.1:1545295-1575962 GCA_018584345.1 Thuja plicata | reverse complement strand
CTCCTAATGTTGTCACATTCCATTAAGGAGTGATTAAGAACTCAACCCACTTGAGAAAGTCAACTTTCTCAAGCTTGACTTCCTCTAAGGACCAACTTGTCAAGTATGGCCTTACATCCCTTCCCATGCCTCATAAATGGTTTCATTAATGTCTCATTAATGAAGATTCTTTTATGCCCATGCTTCTTTAATTTCATTGGCATTTATTCCTTTTACACCCCATTAATGAGTTTTACAACTCCATTAATGCACCTTGTCCCCCCTCTCTCTCCTCATTTTTCTATAAATAAAAGGAGTTTTTGAGCACAAATAAGCCCATAATTTAGATTGAAAATGCATTGTTATGCTGTTAGGATTTAGATAGTTCAATTTACTTCATAGTTTCATTATCATGCATGGTTATAATGTTAATTTTTAGATATAATATGCATGGTTAATGATTAAATAGTTTGTTTTAACTCAAATCTTTCATGCTAAGCTGTATATGTCACTAATAGTAGCATAATCCGAGGGTTGTTATGTTGCTTATCATACTCTTCTTAGTTAGAAAGCAATAGGTCAATTTTAGTGCTTTATATGCTCTTCTAACCATGTTTTCCACTAATGCAATGATCTATTGAAATGTTGTGTTGAAGGTAATAGGTTAATTCATGGTTATAATGTTCATTTTTAGAGATAATATGCATGCTTAATGATTAATTTGAGGATTGTTATGTTGTTTATCATACTCTTCTTAGTTAGAAAGCAGGTTGATTTTAGTGCTTTATATGCTCTTCTAACCATGTTTTCTACTAATGCAATGATCTATTGAAGTGTCGTGTTGCAGGTAACAGGTGCACATTTTCACACACACATTTCTGGCACCCATCGTGGGGCCCGATTCTGAATTTTGCCTCATTTTAACTCCATTTTCACCAATCTATCCTCCCAATTTTTAGGTCCAGAGTTGTTTCTGGTCATTCTGGCTCGCATCTAGGATACGCCATCGCACCGTAGAAATCTAGACTCACATCTGGGATTTCCTGGATCATTTTCAGTTTAGGATCGCATCTGGTGAATACACTGTCGCATCTGGTAACACAAGGTCGTATCTATTTTTCTGTGTCGTATACTGCATTTCTAGGATCGCATCTATTAGAGATTTTTGTGCACTTAATTTTCTAACCACTAACGCTTAACCAGTTGTGTTTTTGGCATTTTGACAGCCTAACTAGTGATTACAGGTCTCGGATAAAGAGTTGGAAGACGATAATACTAACGTGTGTGGTTGCAGGGTTTTCAATTGATTTCACATACTAACCCCTTTTTCAAAAAATTTCACACTTAAATACCATTTTCTCAAACATGTCTTAAAAAAATTAGATTACTATGCTCTTTTCCTTTATCAAAAAATCAGACATTGTTTTAAACACTTGTGAAAGAATCTAGGGGGTAAATGAACAAGCAAACTCACATCGTTTAATTCAATTGGAATAAAAAATTGAATAACTCAAAGCATTTAACATTGTGGGCTAATTGAACAAACTCATTGTCTAAATTTTGGAATTAGAAATTGGACAAGAAAATCATTTAAATATTGTGGATAATTGAACAAGATAAATTTACTTTCAAGCATTATGTTTTCCCTAAAGTAGGAACATCTTAAATCAAACACAACATTGCTTGAGGGAATGAACTGTTTGATTGACTTTGTTTTGGGAGAAAACAACATGGATTAGGAGAGTATGATCTTCTTCTTCGGAGGAATTAGAAATCTAGACATCCTACGCTCGCCAATCCTTTGTATGCTTATTTAACAGTAGAGGGTCTGCCGGTTGAGGAAAAATCTCCCAGAAATGATCCAAGTGAGGACAGATTTTACGCCAATCCTTCCAACTCACTATAAATAGTTGCTTCCTTGTAGGCTAAAGCCTTGGAAGAAGGAATCGGTTTTGTTCCTAGAATTTTGACATCATTCCTTGAACATGCTTGGGTATGTGTAGAGCGGAGCCGCTTGAATCTTGCTTGCGAGACTACACATATTTGAGTACTCATAGGGCTATACGCCTCAATTTTTCCTTGTGTAATTCTATGTGGGACGGTTTTGAATGAATTGGCCAATCATAGACAACACTTAAACTGAAAGAATTCCTGATTCATCCCCGAAAGGGTGATAATCCTTGTGCAAGGCAAAAAGTAATTGCCCCAAGACACTCATCATATCGTGCCCTCACTTGTGTTTGGAGTCGGCTAATACAAAATCATTACTAGAGCCATTGCATGCTTGGTGATGGTTGTATTCTGATTAGCATTTGAGTGTGTACCTAAGTCAACGAGCAAGGATTTTCATCCTCCACCTAGAGAATGGGGCATAAAGATGTGTTTGTTCCCAAAACAATGCAAATCTGCTTGATGTATCTGAAAGATCACTAAAAAGATAACACCTTTAAAAAAAGAAACAAACTTCAATTCTTGGCATACACATGTGTTTTTCACTCACTTACAGATCTCATAATGCAATTTACAATCAAACAAACTTCACGCACTTCCAAGACAAATTTTTCAAAACTAGCAAAATCTGACAGAGACATTAGAAACTTGCATCATGTATTTCCTGGCTTGTATTTGGTATCCTAGCTTGTATCTAGTATCCTGGCTCGCATATGGTCAACACATCATCACATCTAGGGTTCAAGCTCGCATCTAGGGTCATTAGTAGCTCGCATACTATATTTCTAGGCTCTCATCTGGGAGCTTGCATCTAGGACAATGGGCACTTGCAGAATAGTTTCTTAGAAAAAATCAGTTGATTTGGGTACCCTTTTGGCTCTCTAGTCCGTCCCTATTGTCTTTTTTGGTCTCCCTGTTGCTGTGTCAAAAGACTTTTTTAGACGTCTACCTCGCATGTCTTGTTAGTTTCTTGCAGTCCATCTCAATACGTGCGGTCTATCCTCTTTTTACAACAACTTGATTCCCAGCCCACTATCAAGGAATTTTAACCCTCTGACACTAGATTCATTTACTTCCACCAAGATACAAAGGATACTTCCACCTAGACACACTCACTTGAACGATTTGAGATACTACCTAACACTCTCGGGAAACTTTGACAAAGTTGATACCCAACTACATGGTTAACACAAGACACAACAAGTACATGTCTAAAGGATCAAAAGTACCTCCTAAATCACTACACTTTCCAGGAGAAACATCTCATAGTTCCCTACTTGATCTAGACTCTCCAGAAATGGATAGATCCACTCGTGGATGGAGTGAGGCTTTTGATGAATATGACAATAGAAAAGACTAAAAGCATGAAGATATCGATGAAGAAGAAGAACCCACATTTGAATGTCCTCTATTCGAATTAGGCAATGAGGAAGACATCACTGAAGAAGAGTACGATAAACTCAAACAGAGCAAGATGTTCCACAAGATAATGGAAAAGATGATTGACGAAGATAAAGAGAAATACTTTCTCCATCTATCGTCCACTGGCATGAAATTACCTCTAGATTATGATGTTGAAAAACTAAAAGAAAAGGAGGTACCAACTCCTATATCTATTCTCACCAAACAACTCACCTTGATACAAACAAAGCTTACGAATCTCAAACAGGAGAAAGCTAAACCCAAAACAAAATACTCTATGGAATCCATTTGTCCATTTCCTTTCGACAAGAGTATCACTATGGTTCCATTCCCTCCCAATGTGGCAAGACCAAAATATGAAAAGTACACAGGAGAGATCGATCCACATGATCATGTTAGAGAATTTTGTGCTCTTAGCATAGAGTACATGCATGAACCTACTTACCTCATGCGGCTCTTTCCCAAAAGTCTAGGAGGCAACGCCATGGACTGATTCTCAAAACTTACACCCAAGGTCAAAACTTTCAAGGAGTTGATCCAATAATTTATTCAACATTACTCCTACAATATCTAGCATGATGTGACTATGATGGATCTATGTAATACTAAACAAAAGATTGGCGAGTCATTTACACACTTCCTACAAAGATGGAGGAAAGTCTTTTCCTGATACTCAAGAGCTATTCCCAAATCTGAGAAAATGGAAATCTTCGTCAATAACTTGGTACTTGAGTTAAACTATGCATTACAAATGCAAGATTCCCAAAGCTTTAATATAATGATTAAAAATGCCATTTGTATCAAAGAAGTCATGGTAAAAAAGGGAGAGATCACTCTTCAAAATGAAAACAAATCAAACAACTCCACCTCCAAACCTAAGTGGTGGAAACAAAACAAAAATGTTGTCAATGATGGCGTAGTAGACGCATCCAATGTTGGTCCTAAACTTGAGGTATTCAATCTAACTAATAGCATGCAAGAGAGAAAAGATGCCAAGGTAACACCCCCCATACCCAAAGCAAACAATGATAATAGCAAGGGTCGAAAATCGACTTCAAAACCTCAAAGAACATTCACTCCTTTGGGAGAGCCTCTCGAGATTGTTTTAAAAACACTGTTAGACAAAAAGGTTCTCACAATTCCAGATTCCAAACCATGGGAACCAGCGGTCAAACCAAGGTGGTGGGATGATAACTCTTACTGTGCCTTTCACAAAAACAAAGGACACAAGACTAACAATTGCCTTAAGCTTAAACATGTTATTCAAGACCTCATTGAAGGAGGAAAAATCAAAGTGGAAGGACACACTACCAACGAAGATCATGCAACATTCAACAAACCATTCCCTAATTTAGAAAAAGGGGAAGCCTCTAAAGGAAAAGGTAATGAGGTAAACTACACCTACTCCAATAATGATAACATGATCAATATGCTAGACATTAAAACCGAATCAATTAATATGGTCACAATCAAAGGCGTTTCTTTCCAATCAAATGTGGTGACTCAGAGCCAAGCCCAAGTCACAATCAAAGGACCTAATTCCTCCTCAAAACCAACATCAACATCCAAGGTTCCTATTGTTACTATCCCCAAACCAGCAGTAAAACATGTAGTTACTATTCCTATAGCAAAGTATGACTTGGTGGACCAATTGTAACGAACCTCTACTAAAATTTCCATTTTTGAGTTGCTGAAAATCTCCACAGTGCATAGGTAAATCCTGGAACAAGCCCTACATGCCACCAATGTACCAAAGGACATTGATATAGACAAATTCCAAGCGATGGTTAACCATATTTTAGCGCCGCATCACCTATCCTTTTCTGAAGAGGATGATAAATCAATGACACATCCACATAATCAACCCCTTCATATTGAAGTCCTAATTCATAAATCTCGTGTTAGACGTGTATTGATAGATGGAGGTGTGAGAATGAATATTTGTACCCTTATTCTTATCAGGAAGCTCGGTCTTTCATAATAGACCATTGAATCTAGAAGCAAAATAACTATCAAAGCTTATGATGAGGAAGAGAGAACCTCTAAAGGTCTTATTGTTCTACCCATAAGAGTCAGGCCGATTGAAAGGAATGTCACATGTCAAGTTCTGGATCTTCTCTTACCCTATAACATACTATTGGGGAGACCTTGGATCCACAAAATGCAACCTATGCCATCTACTTACCACCAATGTATCGAGTTCCCACATAATGGGGTGGAAGTGACAATCCCAACAGATACCAATTATACTTGCAACAATATCAAGGTAGGTAGTATGATTCCACATAACAAAGAGGATATGGATGAGATTGCTCCTGAGAATACCAAAGACATGGTTATGAAGAGTTTTGGAAAGACCTTAAAACTTGAAGAAATAGGTATGGGAGAATACAAGCTGGACGTGACTCCATCACTGACATAATTACCAATATCACTGAGATCCTATGGAAAACCTTCCTCGTCATTCACACCCATCGCATCTAAGGAGTCAAAAATTCATAAGGCCATGGGTATGGTTAAGGCATCCACATCTTCTTTAGATAACATAGAAGAACAGGCAGTCTTGGACTGGCTTTACAAAGGAGAACCGACAGAAGCTAAGGTCAAACATGTAGAAATATCTCTAGAGCAGTATGGTAAAGGATACGACCTCCTCAAACAAATGGGATACAAAGGAAAAGGACCTATAAGTGACACAGGAAGAGGACTTATTGAGCCTATACACATGGAGTTCAAGAATACCAGAGACAAAATGAGACTAGGTTTCAATAATGAAACCAACAAACCTGATTCAAAAGATAGTCCGCTCTCTGACAAAGGGAGTGAGGAAAAAAAAGAAATAGAACTTGAAAAATGGTCCTATGAAAGATTCTTACATGTTGGCACAGAGAATCCTGACTATCAAGGAGAGCGCTATGTATCAAGCTTTGAGGTACCGCAAGATGTTCACATACCTTTGTTACCATAGGCTCCCATTCAAGAGGTAAGAGACATAATAGAAGATGATCCAGAGATACCAGTGATAGCAACGACTACTGAGAGAACATCCTACCAATAGGATTCACATCCTAATTGGGGGAAGTTAGTAACAATTTCACATGTCCTTTATTCACCACACTTTGATTCACAGGTGGCTAATCGAGTACATCAGATAACTATTGCATAATTCTTAAACTGATTTGATGATGAAGTAACTGACTCTCATGATTATGAATGGGATGAGCTATCTGTCACCATAGAGGACATTGAAATAGATGTGATTCACATGTTTGTAGCTCCATCAGCACCCAACGAATGTTCTAACACTACTCCCAACAATATTGATATCCCTTAAGCAGAGGAGGAGTTCCTTCCTCCAATCATTGATGGAGAGACAGGTGTTCTCATAACTCTAGAAGAACTTCAGAGGTGACAAGCAAAAAGCCTCCTTTTACAAAGAGATGACAATGAAAGTTCCATTGACGAGTCACTACATTTTGGTCCACATATAACTAACAACGACCCTTTTTTTATGATCTAACTCTTATTGATCTAAATATTGAAGAAATTAACTTTACAGAACACGTCTTGTCAGTTAATGGTCTTGATGCTAATGCGATGCTGTCCTTCCCAGAGTCTGACTCCTTATCTTTGATAAACCCCGACCTTATTGATTGGACTAATACAGATCCTAATCCTATCCTCGACTTTCCCAATGATTACACTTTGGATTGCTATCTCAATGCTTGTGAAACTTATCCTTCTTCCACCAATTCAAAGAGCGTGAATATGTCACAGGAAGATATCAAGTTTCTCAGTCAAAAATTGAAAAATAAAAAGAAGAAAAGAACTGATGGTGAAAATCACGTTGTGGTAGTATTAGATTCTAAAAAAGTAAAAACTAAACACTATCTGATGGTGAAAACCTCTCTGAGGTGCCAAAAGATGAGATTCTTGATATCCTCCCCGAGCACTTTCAAGAATTATCTTCAGTTTTGATAGAACCAATGCAACCAGTTAATTTGGGCATAGCTGAAGATCCTCAAATTATAAACCTCACACAATCTTTGTCAGAAGAGGAAAAGGCACATTTCACTCAATTCCTGAAACACAAGAAGATCAACTTTGCATGGTCTTATACGGATATGCCTAGACTCAATCCTAATTTAATAATGCACCACTTGTCTATAGCTCTTAGGATCAAACTCGTGAAATAGAAACTTAGAAAAATGCATCCTCATGTTGCATTACTAGTAAAGACGGATCTAGAGAAATTGTTGAAATCTAGATTCATTAGAGTCATTTCTTATGCAGGATGGATATCCAATGTAGTCCCAGTATCTAAATCAGATAAATCTATTAGGATCTATATAGACTTCAGAGACTCAAACAAGGTATGTCCTAAGGATGACTTCCCACTGCCTAATATTGATATGATCATAGACCTCACAACAAGCTACCAAATGTAATCACTAATGGATGGTTTCTCAGGCTATAACCAAATTAAAATTGCTCCTAAAGATCAAGAGAAGACCACCTTTACATGCACATGGGGGACATTTTGCTGGAACATCATGCCATTTGGGTTAAATAATGTCAGCGCCACATATCAAAGAGCAATGACCACTATATTCCATGATATGATGCATAAAAACATGGAGGATTACGTGGATGAAACCTTGGCTAAATCCAAAGAAATAAATGCTCATATTGATGACTTAAGAAAGATATTGCATCGTATGGAGAAATTTCAACTCAGACTCAATCCAAAGAAATGTGCCTTTGGGGTCCAATCAGGAAAGCTCTTAGGATTTATCGTTTCAGCAAAAGGAATTGAGGTAGATCCTGCAAAGGTCAAAGCTATACTAGAGATGAATCCTCCATGCAACATTAGTCAAATGAGGACATTACAAGGGAGACTTCAATCAATCAGGAGGTTCATGTCACAACTTGGTGATAGAGAAAAACCCTTTACCAAATCGCTACATAAAGGGGTCACCTTCAAATGGGATGAACATTGTGAAGCCAACTTCAGAGAATTAAAAGAGTACCTAGCTACTCCTCCTATTCTTATGGCACCTATTCATGGAAAGCCATTACTCCTGTATATTTCAGCTACAACTACATCACTCAGAGTATTGCTAGCATAAGAGGATGAAACTAAGAAAGAAAGAGCAATCTACTACATTAGTAGAACACTAGTCTCCTATGAACTCGATTACAACATTATTGAGAAAGCATGCTTAGCAGTCGTCTTTGCATCACAAAAATTGAGACATTACATGTTATCACATACCGTAAGGCTCATTGCCAAGATAGATCCTTTGAAATACCTCCTGAGAAAGATAACATTAACATGACGATTGGCAAAGTGGGTCCTCATCCTGAGTGAATTTGACATTGAATATGTGGACAAAAGAGCTATTAAAGGACAAGTACTCATAGATCAACTGGCTGATTCACCACTCCAAGATGATGAACCTTCAAGGATTGAATTCCCTGATGAGACCATTATGCATCTAACTAAGTATCTATGGAAGATGTACTTTGATGGTTCTTTCATGCAATAAGGCTCTGGAGTAGGGGTTCTATTCATAACTCCTCAAGGCTACAAGATACCAAAGTCCTACAAATTGATGTTTCCATGCACAAACAACATTTCTGAATATGAATCATCGGTAAACGGTCTTAATCTCACCATGGAGTGGAAGATTGTAGAGTTACATGTGTATGGTGACTCCCAGCTCATTATCAATCAAGTGAATGGATATTATCATACAAAAGATGAGAATTTGACACCCTACAAGCAACTGGTTGATGACCCAAATAAGTACTTTGTCTTCATCACATTTCAGTGAATACCTACAACGGAGAATAAGGCTGTAGATGCTATGGCTACCTTGGCATCCATGTTACAACTGGAGGAACATCAATTCCTATATGACTTCTTGGTGGAAGAATTATCCTATCTAGCCTTTAATACCCCTGAATACCAAGTAATCTGTGCTTTGAACACCCTAGACCAATCTCGGTATGCTAATATCATTGCTTACCTAACTGACCAAACCATTCCCAATAATCTGTCCTAAAATGAGAAAAGAGCCTTGATTAGGACAACATCGCATTATGTCCTCATAAATAATAACTTATATAGACGAGGTCTCAATGATACGCTTCTTAGATGTTTAGAACTTAGAGAGTTTGATCGCACATTAAAAGAAGTCCACGAAGGTGTATGCGGATCACATTCAAACGACTTTTCATTGGCAAAGAAACTACTCAGAGTTGGCTATTACTGGCCTACCATGGAAAAAGATGCTATTCAATTTTCCAAAACATGTCATAACTGCCAGACACGTGAAAATCTCATCCATGCTCCTGCCAGAGAACTTATACCTTTTATAACACATTGGCCATTTCAGCAATGAGCCTTTGACTTGGTTGGACAAATATATCCCAATTCTTCAAATGGACACAAGTTCATCATTACGACCACCGAGTATTTTACAAAGTGGGTCAAAGCCGTGCCACTAATCAAGGCCACTGGAAAACAGGTGCCCATGTTCATTCTAAACTACATTATCTATAGATATGGGATACCCTCTTCAATTATAACAGACAATGGGGACCAATTTAAAGATCAAGACATTGATGACCTTTGTGAACAATTCCACATTACTCAACATTTCTCCTCAATCTATTATCCTCAAGGTAACGAACAGGATGAGGCATCTAACAAGAATATTCTCAAGATCCTACACAGAACTGTGAGTAATTCTGGCAGAGACTGGTATTTACAATTAAATCTGGCACTATGGGCCTACAAAACAAGCATCAGAACACCAACTGGAGCCACACTATTTGCTCTAGTCTATGGCACTGAAGCAGTACTACCTATTGAAGTTTAAATCCCATATTTGTGGATATCTTTACAAGGTCTTGTTACTGATGAGCAATACCACATCAATAGGGTGAATTCTTTAGACCTACTGGATGAGGGCCGACAATAGGTGTTTGACCACTTAAAAATGTACCAAGCACACATGTCCAAGGGGTACAATAAAAAGGTCAAACCACGCCAATTTGAAGTGGGGAATCTCGTCCTAAAGGAGAATCCTAAGAACCAGCCCAACTGAGAGCAGAAAGGAAAGTTTGAACCTAACTGGTTGGGACCTTATGTTATCACTACTGCTTTTGGGACTGGAGCTTATCAACTAGCTACACCTGAGGGAGATGTCCTTCTAGATCCTATTAGTACTCTACATTTGAAGCGGTTCTACACTTGATATTTGGCTAGCAGAGCCTGTATAGTGAAATAGTTCTCAGAAAATACTAAGAACATTCAGAAAATTGATCCTGAAGAAATAAAAAATAGTGGAAGAAGTCTTGAAGAAAGGTATCCTCTGTGAAAACCTGGTAAACAGGCGCCTTGATACTACAAAAACATTCAAAAAAAGCAAAAAAATTAAAAAAGAGAAAAGTACCTTGATGATAACCTGGTAAAACGGGCATCCTGGTAGCAAAAAGAATAAAAAGTGTTTCCGAGTGGTGAAAACCTGGCAATCAAGCATCCCTTGTATTCTGCACTCCATCTATCAATGCACTACTGATACTAAACCTTCACAATTACACCTGTGCTAAAGTTGAATTTTTTTCTTCCTTATAAAAATCTTATCCTTGCTTGGGATTTGTCTATATTCCTGTCTTAGGGTCAAGTCATTTTGCACTGGGGGCATCTTTTCCAGTATGATAGGTTGCATCTGCTAGGTCATCATAGGCTGGTTTGTCTCGTGATATGATGCTTCTCGATACTTTCACTAAACTGTCACTTTCACGACACATGGATGACACAAACATTGCACTAACATGAACAATGATCCTATGACCTACATTGGATTGCAAATAGCAATAACAGACATGGAAAACATATTTTCTTGGATTCCAACTTTTTGATTGATGAATCTATACTACGCTTAAAAAATTGAATCAATAGTATTTCTCAAATCCTACTTAAACACAGTTTGATCTTGGTTTGATTATGGCTCTTTTATGTCCTGATGATATTTTAACTAGGGGCATCTAAGCAGTTATGAACTTTTATTTTGAGTGGTTCACAATTGATAGTTGTTATGTCTTCTGAGTTACTCCATGACATTTGCGCAAAGACAAAGAGTCGCAAGAATGGGGGCATAACGTTTTCTTGGTTTTATGCATATGGTGATTGTTCCAAATGATCCTATAAATTTCACCTAGCTTGGATGTTTATGGTAAGAGTTGCCACCATGAGTTGATAGCCACATATATCTCGATCTTTGTTATGTGTAAACTACGGTGAGGTTGGAACAATTTCCTTGTCTATTTTCTAAACTCAGATTCTCACTATGGTATACAAAGCATAATGTACCCAAGGAGATGAATTTTCAAGGTCATTGCGGGTCCAATATCTTACCTTACACAGATTTTGATATAGTAAAAGGAAGGTGACTATTTTGTTATCCTAGCTTCTATGCCTTGATGCCTAAGTCTATTTCTGACATTCCAATAAAATATAGTATTCATACTTTCATAATATCAGTGAGTATTAGTGATGGTTGTACTATCAGGTTGTATCTACTTCGAGAAACCCCCAATGATGATAAAAATATTATAAAAACTTCTAATTAGTGACAAGTCCTAAGAGTCTGCATATAACTGCATTTAGAGATTGCATGATGCATTTTGAAAGAAGTTAAAACCATAAGGAATTTGAGCTCAAAAGTGATTTCTATTTTCTTCTAAAAACACAAGTTAATTACCTCAATCCAATATTACTGATATCAAATATCGTTGCACATCCATCGCATACATTTTGCATTCATTAAAATGAGAAAGAAAGAAAATACAAAAACAAAGCATCACATTTCATTTTACATCCTAAAGTGCATCCATACATTTACTTGCATAAGAAAAACTCAAAAACACACATTTGCATATTCACATAGTATCATTTAAAACATATTCATACCAGTAATGAATCAAAAACATAAATGATGTCATCATCTAAAATCTAACTCATCATACAACCAAGATATGATCACATGTGCAAATAAATCTATCAAAGCAGAGAGAACTCATGAATCATGTCAGAATCAAAAATAGATGCATCAGATATATATCTCAAAACATGGTGCAAATCAACAAAATAGCACAATTCTACACAAAGTGTATCAGAGTACATAGATGAATCAGATATATATATATATATATATCAAAGTGTCGATAGTATAAAAGAATGGCCTCACAGGGCTCTGGATATACAAAATAATATCACAAAATAGTACAACAAGATGTGCCTCAGCTCTGGCTTCCCCCCTCTCCCTGATCTGGAGGAGGATGTGGTACGAATGGAGGTGGAGGAGGCATTTCCCCCTCAGACTGTTGGGCAACCTATGAAAATGAAAGCGCTCTTTGGCCCTCTAGAAGTGCAGCATGGTATATAAGCAAAGTAATAAGTTTCTCTCTGTCCCTGGTGGGTGGCTATCCGAGCCTGTGCATCTCTCTCTTCTCTAAGCATATCACCCTGCCTATCTCGCTCTTCCCTAAGGTGCTCTAGTTGTCTGTCCCTATCTGCAAGCAATGTATCTAATATAGAAATCCTAGAATCAGCTGTAGTAAGCCTTCCCTCTAAAGCTATGATTTGTTCCTTGATCTGCTCTCGCTCCTACTCACACTGGGACAGAGGATCCCCATCCCTACCAGATCCCCTGCCTGAATCTTGTCGAGAAGGCCTATCTTGAGATCTATCCTGTGATCTACCTAGCTACCTCTACTACTGCTTCCTCAGTTTTCTATACTATTCCCTTGTAAGTAAAGGCCCTGGATCTATCCGAGGAGCAACAAATCTAAATTGAGTACGCCGACCACTACCACTTGCTACATCTACAGTACCACCCATAGCTCCACCTCCCCTATCATCTCCATCATCATCTCTGTCATCTAGAGGAGGATGTCTCCCATCTCTACCTCCATCTCTGCCTTCATCCCTTCCTCCATGTCTACCGACACCCTTATCTCTCTGGGCTCCTCCTCTCCCTCTAGCTAGATGCTCATCCAGATCATAATCTATCAGCTCCTCTATATGAGGAATGACATCCTCAGGCACTGTGAAATGTGGAAATGGATGTTGAAGCATCTCAGCTATGTACCCATTTGAGCAACCTGCATCTACAACATCTAGACGGAGATCCCAATCTACTCTGACCATGTATCTAATCTCTTGGTGGGCGGTCTCATAGCTCAGCTGAGCACCCCATAACGGTGCCTCATCATATATTTGGGCATATACTGTAACATCCTGAGTCATGCCCTGTCGTCTGCCATACTATCTCAAAACTTGGGTATGCATGAACCGCTCTACAATATATCTGGTCCTCCTGATAAGGTACCTGCTCTGGAACAAAAATGGAACCTATCTAGAATCTGAGGTCCACTCCTCACAATCTAAGTATGGCCACCAGACTACATCTGTCATGTCATCAAAAAGTCATTTCTAGTACTCTACCTTGCCCAGATGGGGCTGTTGAATGAGACCTGCATACATATATACATAAGCCTACTAAGGTGCACACTACCTGTCTATGATGGGTCGTCTCACAGGGATGTGCTCCCAAGCCCAGATCTGAAGAATCAAAATACCCACAGTCATGCTCCGGGTATAATGGTAAACAATCTCATGAAGCTCACGGTACATATGAGCTAGGATACAGTTGCCCCATGCAAATATCCATATATGGATGACCATCTGCTCCAACATGTCCACCCATCCTATGAGGAACCCATGTTGTCCTCTGTCTAGCATCATGATGCCACCAATCAAGCTTGCTAAATATACAGATAATTGATCATAATGATCGGACATGTAATCCCACGAGAGGTATCTCCAATCAATAGTATCATCCTAGAAATACTGACAAGCTGCACCAATCGCCATGGTAGAAGTTGACTCAAATCACACCTGGCGGCCAATAATGGGAACACGTGGTATGCGCCATACATACTCTAGAGTAACTGTAATCTCCCTGGTTGGGAGATGGAAGGTGTTATACTCTGAGTGTTGTCTCTCGGCAAGAGCAATCAACAGCCCCTGATTTACCCCTATATCAGGTAAACCAATCAAGGATCGTAATCCACAATGGATCACTGTCTCTTACTCATCATTTGATAAAGGTTTGGACAAGGCAAGCACACGACCTGGATATGTACCCCAAAAAGTGACTACCTCAAAATATGCCTATTTTGGCACATAAAAAGATAAATCAGTATTCTATGATGTAGCCTCATGATCAGCTAAGTGATTCAGTGTTTGCAACAAACAAATAGTTCAAAATGGATAAGTTTCTAAGTCTAAAAATGAGATGCGATCTTGGAAAGGTAGGGTGTGATCTCTTTTGCCAGATGCAATCCTAGAAAAATAGGATGCGATAGCGAACACTAGGTGCGATCCCAGAAATCCCAGATGCGACCCCAAAAATGGGGTATGATCCTAAATAGACAGGTTATGACATATAACGAATTTCAACCTTAAAACTAATCTAAAAAATAGGTAACCGGATGCGATCCAGGAAATCCTGGATGCGACTCAGAAATTTGGGAAAGCCGGTTGCAATCCCAGAAAACCAGATGCGGCACGGGTTTGACAGGGTGCGATCTAGAATCTTAGATGCGACCCACAATTGAAAGGGTTGTAAAAACTATAAGAATACATGAAATTCAAAATTGTAAAATTCACGAGGTAGTTTTTTGAGTACTTACCGGCATTGTGTAATCCGTCGGGCGCTGATGACGACGACTAAGCTCAAAATGATGCTTCCTAACTGGGACCACCATCTTCTCTGCAGAGCTCTCAAATTTACTATGGATGAATGTGAAGATGAATAGTACAATGGTAATTTTTGAGATATATATTGGCATTTTGAGCTATTCAGGGCTTCCAAAACTCCTCCTAGGAAACATAAACTCATTTTTTTCCTCTTCTAATCAATCGGGAATGAAATCAAAGTGATAAGTTTTGACAAGAAATTTAACAAAGCCCGCACGATGAGATTTATCATTACACCGGTAGTACAAAGGTCATCTCCACTGTCAAAAACCCTGGTCTGTGACACACAAGATGAGCAAAGAAAACAAGATACCTACAAGGAAAGTCTGGACATTCAAACCAGATTTAAGCAAGATGCTATTGAAGAACATTCACAAGCTCCCTTTTCCACACAAATAGCGCAGGTGCAGAATTGCGACAGCTCCTGAAAATGCAGAATTGCCCCATCTAGTCCAAAAATATGTCAACTTGGACATTTCATCAAAAATCTTGGTTCGACATCATTTTATCAGTCTCACCTTTTCACGTAATTAACTTGGTTCTCATGTGTTTCCTCTTAAACACACCACCTTTTTCACTTCTTCTACTTTGTTCTTTGTTGTTCTACCCATTCCTACAAATGATACATCATTTCAATAGAGGGATTTCATTTATTTTTCCTTCAATTTCATTCCCGAGGGGGCATGATCACACTATCATCAATCAAATTCTTGCTTGAAATAGCATTAAAACAACTTCATTATCAAACAACTAGGGGCATGGCAGTGTCCTTGACTAATTCAGAACTGTTGGATAGAAAGATTTGGTTCTCATAAGCTAGATATCTTGTGTTCCCTCCTTTTAAAATATTCTTACTAAGCTCTTGGTAGCTTCATACTGACTTTTGGACGACAACCAAGTTTGAAATCAGTATTATCAATCTTTGAACGACAACCAAGTTCAAAATTGGTATCTTTAAAATCTTTGCTTATTGACCTTTGTTTGATAAAGTTCAAATTCAATTCTATTAGTTTAGTTCAATCAAGTGTGAGACTAATCTCATCAGGCATTTCATTCGATCATGAGCAAAATTCTCAATCTTTCTGAAGTCAAAAATCAAAAACTTTCTTTGAATCAATGTGCTGCTCGCACATCAATTCAAAGAGGGGCAAATGTAACCACCTGGATTTGGTCTGCTCTAACCATAGACCCTATTTTCCCTAAGTGTGATCATACCCCCAATTATGTTCAAATGACCTTGTTACTACTTAGCATAATTCTTTTGAAATCAATTTAACCTCCTAAAGTGATCAAATCACTAAATTAATTACTTTTAGCCAAAATCAAAATCAATCAAATACATGGATAAAATGATTAATTTACAAGAAATTAAATAAAATCTTAAATCAGTTGCTCACTTGCAAAAGAACCAATCCCTTAGCCTAATTAATTTAATTAAATTGGCTATAGTCCTATTGATTATTAAAAAGCCATTAAATGCTTAAATAATTAATATTCCTATTTTTGAATGAATTAAATAAGTTTTATTCATTTCATTAATATTCCTCTAAACCCCAACCTAACCCACTTCAACCACTTTGACTCTGGGTTCAAACCTATCCCAACCCATTCACCCTTGCTAAATCTAATTCTAATCCTAATTCTATCCTAACCCACCTCCTAATGTTGTCACATTCCATTAAGGAGTGATTAAGAACTCAACCCACTTGAGAAAGTCAACTTTCTCAAGCTTGACTTCCTCTAAGGACCAACTTGTCAAGTATGGCCTTACATCCCTTCCCATGCCTCATAAATGGTTTCATTAATGTCTCATTAATGAAGATTCTTTTATGCCCATGCTTCTTTAATTTCATTGGCATTTATTCCTTTTACACCCCATTAATGAGTTTTACAACTCCATTAATGCACCTTGTCCCCCCTCTCTCTCCTCATTTTTCTATAAATAAAAGGAGTTTTTGAGCACAAATAAGCCCATAATTTAGATTGAAAATGCATTGTTATGCTGTTAGGATTTAGATAGTTCAATTTACTTCATAGTTTCATTATCATGCATGGTTATAATGTTAATTTTTAGATATAATATGCATGGTTAATGATTAAATAGTTTGTTTTAACTCAAATCTTTCATGCTAAGCTGTATATGTCACTAATAGTAGCATAATCCGAGGGTTGTTATGTTGCTTATCATACTCTTCTTAGTTAGAAAGCAATAGGTCAATTTTAGTGCTTTATATGCTCTTCTAACCATGTTTTCCACTAATGCAATGATCTATTGAAATGTTGTGTTGAAGGTAATAGGTTAATTCATGGTTATAATGTTCATTTTTAGAGATAATATGCATGCTTAATGATTAATTTGAGGATTGTTATGTTGTTTATCATACTCTTCTTAGTTAGAAAGCAGGTTGATTTTAGTGCTTTATATGCTCTTCTAACCATGTTTTCTACTAATGCAATGATCTATTGAAGTGTCGTGTTGCAGGTAACAGGTGCACATTTTCACACACACATTTCTGGCACCCATCGTGGGGCCCGATTCTGAATTTTGCCTCATTTTAACTCCATTTTCACCAATCTATCCTCCCAATTTTTAGGTCCAGAGTTGTTTCTGGTCATTCTGGCTCGCATCTAGGATACGCCATCGCACCGTAGAAATCTAGACTCACATCTGGGATTTCCTGGATCATTTTCAGTTTAGGATCGCATCTGGTGAATACACTGTCGCATCTGGTAACACAAGGTCGTATCTATTTTTCTGTGTCGTATACTGCATTTCTAGGATCGCATCTATTAGAGATTTTTGTGCACTTAATTTTCTAACCACTAACGCTTAACCAGTTGTGTTTTTGGCATTTTGACAGCCTAACTAGTGATTACAGGTCTCGGATAAAGAGTTGGAAGACGATAATACTAACGTGTGTGGTTGCAGGGTTTTCAATTGATTTCACATACTAACCCCTTTTTCAAAAAATTTCACACTTAAATACCATTTTCTCAAACATGTCTTAAAAAAATTAGATTACTATGCTCTTTTCCTTTATCAAAAAATCAGACATTGTTTTAAACACTTGTGAAAGAATCTAGGGGGTAAATGAACAAGCAAACTCACATCGTTTAATTCAATTGGAATAAAAAATTGAATAACTCAAAGCATTTAACATTGTGGGCTAATTGAACAAACTCATTGTCTAAATTTTGGAATTAGAAATTGGACAAGAAAATCATTTAAATATTGTGGATAATTGAACAAGATAAATTTACTTTCAAGCATTATGTTTTCCCTAAAGTAGGAACATCTTAAATCAAACACAACATTGCTTGAGGGAATGAACTGTTTGATTGACTTTGTTTTGGGAGAAAACAACATGGATTAGGAGAGTATGATCTTCTTCTTCGGAGGAATTAGAAATCTAGACATCCTACGCTCGCCAATCCTTTGTATGCTTATTTAACAGTAGAGGGTCTGCCGGTTGAGGAAAAATCTCCCAGAAATGATCCAAGTGAGGACAGATTTTACGCCAATCCTTCCAACTCACTATAAATAGTTGCTTCCTTGTAGGCTAAAGCCTTGGAAGAAGGAATCGGTTTTGTTCCTAGAATTTTGACATCATTCCTTGAACATGCTTGGGTATGTGTAGAGCGGAGCCGCTTGAATCTTGCTTGCGAGACTACACATATTTGAGTACTCATAGGGCTATACGCCTCAATTTTTCCTTGTGTAATTCTATGTGGGACGGTTTTGAATGAATTGGCCAATCATAGACAACACTTAAACTGAAAGAATTCCTGATTCATCCCCGAAAGGGTGATAATCCTTGTGCAAGGCAAAAAGTAATTGCCCCAAGACACTCATCATATCGTGCCCTCACTTGTGTTTGGAGTCGGCTAATACAAAATCATTACTAGAGCCATTGCATGCTTGGTGATGGTTGTATTCTGATTAGCATTTGAGTGTGTACCTAAGTCAACGAGCAAGGATTTTCATCCTCCACCTAGAGAATGGGGCATAAAGATGTGTTTGTTCCCAAAACAATGCAAATCTGCTTGATGTATCTGAAAGATCACTAAAAAGATAACACCTTTAAAAAAAGAAACAAACTTCAATTCTTGGCATACACATGTGTTTTTCACTCACTTACAGATCTCATAATGCAATTTACAATCAAACAAACTTCACGCACTTCCAAGACAAATTTTTCAAAACTAGCAAAATCTGACAGAGACATTAGAAACTTGCATCATGTATTTCCTGGCTTGTATTTGGTATCCTAGCTTGTATCTAGTATCCTGGCTCGCATATGGTCAACACATCATCACATCTAGGGTTCAAGCTCGCATCTAGGGTCATTAGTAGCTCGCATACTATATTTCTAGGCTCTCATCTGGGAGCTTGCATCTAGGACAATGGGCACTTGCAGAATAGTTTCTTAGAAAAAATCAGTTGATTTGGGTACCCTTTTGGCTCTCTAGTCCGTCCCTATTGTCTTTTTTGGTCTCCCTGTTGCTGTGTCAAAAGACTTTTTTAGACGTCTACCTCGCATGTCTTGTTAGTTTCTTGCAGTCCATCTCAATACGTGCGGTCTATCCTCTTTTTACAACAACTTGATTCCCAGCCCACTATCAAGGAATTTTAACCCTCTGACACTAGATTCATTTACTTCCACCAAGATACAAAGGATACTTCCACCTAGACACACTCACTTGAACGATTTGAGATACTACCTAACACTCTCGGGAAACTTTGACAAAGTTGATACCCAACTACATGGTTAACACAAGACACAACAAGTACATGTCTAAAGGATCAAAAGTACCTCCTAAATCACTACACTTTCCAGGAGAAACATCTCATAGTTCCCTACTTGATCTAGACTCTCCAGAAATGGATAGATCCACTCGTGGATGGAGTGAGGCTTTTGATGAATATGACAATAGAAAAGACTAAAAGCATGAAGATATCGATGAAGAAGAAGAACCCACATTTGAATGTCCTCTATTCGAATTAGGCAATGAGGAAGACATCACTGAAGAAGAGTACGATAAACTCAAACAGAGCAAGATGTTCCACAAGATAATGGAAAAGATGATTGACGAAGATAAAGAGAAATACTTTCTCCATCTATCGTCCACTGGCATGAAATTACCTCTAGATTATGATGTTGAAAAACTAAAAGAAAAGGAGGTACCAACTCCTATATCTATTCTCACCAAACAACTCACCTTGATACAAACAAAGCTTACGAATCTCAAACAGGAGAAAGCTAAACCCAAAACAAAATACTCTATGGAATCCATTTGTCCATTTCCTTTCGACAAGAGTATCACTATGGTTCCATTCCCTCCCAATGTGGCAAGACCAAAATATGAAAAGTACACAGGAGAGATCGATCCACATGATCATGTTAGAGAATTTTGTGCTCTTAGCATAGAGTACATGCATGAACCTACTTACCTCATGCGGCTCTTTCCCAAAAGTCTAGGAGGCAACGCCATGGACTGATTCTCAAAACTTACACCCAAGGTCAAAACTTTCAAGGAGTTGATCCAATAATTTATTCAACATTACTCCTACAATATCTAGCATGATGTGACTATGATGGATCTATGTAATACTAAACAAAAGATTGGCGAGTCATTTACACACTTCCTACAAAGATGGAGGAAAGTCTTTTCCTGATACTCAAGAGCTATTCCCAAATCTGAGAAAATGGAAATCTTCGTCAATAACTTGGTACTTGAGTTAAACTATGCATTACAAATGCAAGATTCCCAAAGCTTTAATATAATGATTAAAAATGCCATTTGTATCAAAGAAGTCATGGTAAAAAAGGGAGAGATCACTCTTCAAAATGAAAACAAATCAAACAACTCCACCTCCAAACCTAAGTGGTGGAAACAAAACAAAAATGTTGTCAATGATGGCGTAGTAGACGCATCCAATGTTGGTCCTAAACTTGAGGTATTCAATCTAACTAATAG
The DNA here is from genome assembly GCA_018584345.1 of Thuja plicata. Taxonomy (NCBI): domain Eukaryota; kingdom Viridiplantae; phylum Streptophyta; class Pinopsida; order Cupressales; family Cupressaceae; genus Thuja; species Thuja plicata. The sequence goes on along the minus strand of MU224404.1, from coordinate 1,554,796 downwards.
CATGCAAGAGAGAAAAGATGCCAAGGTAACACCCCCCATACCCAAAGCAAACAATGATAATAGCAAGGGTCGAAAATCGACTTCAAAACCTCAAAGAACATTCACTCCTTTGGGAGAGCCTCTCGAGATTGTTTTAAAAACACTGTTAGACAAAAAGGTTCTCACAATTCCAGATTCCAAACCATGGGAACCAGCGGTCAAACCAAGGTGGTGGGATGATAACTCTTACTGTGCCTTTCACAAAAACAAAGGACACAAGACTAACAATTGCCTTAAGCTTAAACATGTTATTCAAGACCTCATTGAAGGAGGAAAAATCAAAGTGGAAGGACACACTACCAACGAAGATCATGCAACATTCAACAAACCATTCCCTAATTTAGAAAAAGGGGAAGCCTCTAAAGGAAAAGGTAATGAGGTAAACTACACCTACTCCAATAATGATAACATGATCAATATGCTAGACATTAAAACCGAATCAATTAATATGGTCACAATCAAAGGCGTTTCTTTCCAATCAAATGTGGTGACTCAGAGCCAAGCCCAAGTCACAATCAAAGGACCTAATTCCTCCTCAAAACCAACATCAACATCCAAGGTTCCTATTGTTACTATCCCCAAACCAGCAGTAAAACATGTAGTTACTATTCCTATAGCAAAGTATGACTTGGTGGACCAATTGTAACGAACCTCTACTAAAATTTCCATTTTTGAGTTGCTGAAAATCTCCACAGTGCATAGGTAAATCCTGGAACAAGCCCTACATGCCACCAATGTACCAAAGGACATTGATATAGACAAATTCCAAGCGATGGTTAACCATATTTTAGCGCCGCATCACCTATCCTTTTCTGAAGAGGATGATAAATCAATGACACATCCACATAATCAACCCCTTCATATTGAAGTCCTAATTCATAAATCTCGTGTTAGACGTGTATTGATAGATGGAGGTGTGAGAATGAATATTTGTACCCTTATTCTTATCAGGAAGCTCGGTCTTTCATAATAGACCATTGAATCTAGAAGCAAAATAACTATCAAAGCTTATGATGAGGAAGAGAGAACCTCTAAAGGTCTTATTGTTCTACCCATAAGAGTCAGGCCGATTGAAAGGAATGTCACATGTCAAGTTCTGGATCTTCTCTTACCCTATAACATACTATTGGGGAGACCTTGGATCCACAAAATGCAACCTATGCCATCTACTTACCACCAATGTATCGAGTTCCCACATAATGGGGTGGAAGTGACAATCCCAACAGATACCAATTATACTTGCAACAATATCAAGGTAGGTAGTATGATTCCACATAACAAAGAGGATATGGATGAGATTGCTCCTGAGAATACCAAAGACATGGTTATGAAGAGTTTTGGAAAGACCTTAAAACTTGAAGAAATAGGTATGGGAGAATACAAGCTGGACGTGACTCCATCACTGACATAATTACCAATATCACTGAGATCCTATGGAAAACCTTCCTCGTCATTCACACCCATCGCATCTAAGGAGTCAAAAATTCATAAGGCCATGGGTATGGTTAAGGCATCCACATCTTCTTTAGATAACATAGAAGAACAGGCAGTCTTGGACTGGCTTTACAAAGGAGAACCGACAGAAGCTAAGGTCAAACATGTAGAAATATCTCTAGAGCAGTATGGTAAAGGATACGACCTCCTCAAACAAATGGGATACAAAGGAAAAGGACCTATAAGTGACACAGGAAGAGGACTTATTGAGCCTATACACATGGAGTTCAAGAATACCAGAGACAAAATGAGACTAGGTTTCAATAATGAAACCAACAAACCTGATTCAAAAGATAGTCCGCTCTCTGACAAAGGGAGTGAGGAAAAAAAAGAAATAGAACTTGAAAAATGGTCCTATGAAAGATTCTTACATGTTGGCACAGAGAATCCTGACTATCAAGGAGAGCGCTATGTATCAAGCTTTGAGGTACCGCAAGATGTTCACATACCTTTGTTACCATAGGCTCCCATTCAAGAGGTAAGAGACATAATAGAAGATGATCCAGAGATACCAGTGATAGCAACGACTACTGAGAGAACATCCTACCAATAGGATTCACATCCTAATTGGGGGAAGTTAGTAACAATTTCACATGTCCTTTATTCACCACACTTTGATTCACAGGTGGCTAATCGAGTACATCAGATAACTATTGCATAATTCTTAAACTGATTTGATGATGAAGTAACTGACTCTCATGATTATGAATGGGATGAGCTATCTGTCACCATAGAGGACATTGAAATAGATGTGATTCACATGTTTGTAGCTCCATCAGCACCCAACGAATGTTCTAACACTACTCCCAACAATATTGATATCCCTTAAGCAGAGGAGGAGTTCCTTCCTCCAATCATTGATGGAGAGACAGGTGTTCTCATAACTCTAGAAGAACTTCAGAGGTGACAAGCAAAAAGCCTCCTTTTACAAAGAGATGACAATGAAAGTTCCATTGACGAGTCACTACATTTTGGTCCACATATAACTAACAACGACCCTTTTTTTATGATCTAACTCTTATTGATCTAAATATTGAAGAAATTAACTTTACAGAACACGTCTTGTCAGTTAATGGTCTTGATGCTAATGCGATGCTGTCCTTCCCAGAGTCTGACTCCTTATCTTTGATAAACCCCGACCTTATTGATTGGACTAATACAGATCCTAATCCTATCCTCGACTTTCCCAATGATTACACTTTGGATTGCTATCTCAATGCTTGTGAAACTTATCCTTCTTCCACCAATTCAAAGAGCGTGAATATGTCACAGGAAGATATCAAGTTTCTCAGTCAAAAATTGAAAAATAAAAAGAAGAAAAGAACTGATGGTGAAAATCACGTTGTGGTAGTATTAGATTCTAAAAAAGTAAAAACTAAACACTATCTGATGGTGAAAACCTCTCTGAGGTGCCAAAAGATGAGATTCTTGATATCCTCCCCGAGCACTTTCAAGAATTATCTTCAGTTTTGATAGAACCAATGCAACCAGTTAATTTGGGCATAGCTGAAGATCCTCAAATTATAAACCTCACACAATCTTTGTCAGAAGAGGAAAAGGCACATTTCACTCAATTCCTGAAACACAAGAAGATCAACTTTGCATGGTCTTATACGGATATGCCTAGACTCAATCCTAATTTAATAATGCACCACTTGTCTATAGCTCTTAGGATCAAACTCGTGAAATAGAAACTTAGAAAAATGCATCCTCATGTTGCATTACTAGTAAAGACGGATCTAGAGAAATTGTTGAAATCTAGATTCATTAGAGTCATTTCTTATGCAGGATGGATATCCAATGTAGTCCCAGTATCTAAATCAGATAAATCTATTAGGATCTATATAGACTTCAGAGACTCAAACAAGGTATGTCCTAAGGATGACTTCCCACTGCCTAATATTGATATGATCATAGACCTCACAACAAGCTACCAAATGTAATCACTAATGGATGGTTTCTCAGGCTATAACCAAATTAAAATTGCTCCTAAAGATCAAGAGAAGACCACCTTTACATGCACATGGGGGACATTTTGCTGGAACATCATGCCATTTGGGTTAAATAATGTCAGCGCCACATATCAAAGAGCAATGACCACTATATTCCATGATATGATGCATAAAAACATGGAGGATTACGTGGATGAAACCTTGGCTAAATCCAAAGAAATAAATGCTCATATTGATGACTTAAGAAAGATATTGCATCGTATGGAGAAATTTCAACTCAGACTCAATCCAAAGAAATGTGCCTTTGGGGTCCAATCAGGAAAGCTCTTAGGATTTATCGTTTCAGCAAAAGGAATTGAGGTAGATCCTGCAAAGGTCAAAGCTATACTAGAGATGAATCCTCCATGCAACATTAGTCAAATGAGGACATTACAAGGGAGACTTCAATCAATCAGGAGGTTCATGTCACAACTTGGTGATAGAGAAAAACCCTTTACCAAATCGCTACATAAAGGGGTCACCTTCAAATGGGATGAACATTGTGAAGCCAACTTCAGAGAATTAAAAGAGTACCTAGCTACTCCTCCTATTCTTATGGCACCTATTCATGGAAAGCCATTACTCCTGTATATTTCAGCTACAACTACATCACTCAGAGTATTGCTAGCATAAGAGGATGAAACTAAGAAAGAAAGAGCAATCTACTACATTAGTAGAACACTAGTCTCCTATGAACTCGATTACAACATTATTGAGAAAGCATGCTTAGCAGTCGTCTTTGCATCACAAAAATTGAGACATTACATGTTATCACATACCGTAAGGCTCATTGCCAAGATAGATCCTTTGAAATACCTCCTGAGAAAGATAACATTAACATGACGATTGGCAAAGTGGGTCCTCATCCTGAGTGAATTTGACATTGAATATGTGGACAAAAGAGCTATTAAAGGACAAGTACTCATAGATCAACTGGCTGATTCACCACTCCAAGATGATGAACCTTCAAGGATTGAATTCCCTGATGAGACCATTATGCATCTAACTAAGTATCTATGGAAGATGTACTTTGATGGTTCTTTCATGCAATAAGGCTCTGGAGTAGGGGTTCTATTCATAACTCCTCAAGGCTACAAGATACCAAAGTCCTACAAATTGATGTTTCCATGCACAAACAACATTTCTGAATATGAATCATCGGTAAACGGTCTTAATCTCACCATGGAGTGGAAGATTGTAGAGTTACATGTGTATGGTGACTCCCAGCTCATTATCAATCAAGTGAATGGATATTATCATACAAAAGATGAGAATTTGACACCCTACAAGCAACTGGTTGATGACCCAAATAAGTACTTTGTCTTCATCACATTTCAGTGAATACCTACAACGGAGAATAAGGCTGTAGATGCTATGGCTACCTTGGCATCCATGTTACAACTGGAGGAACATCAATTCCTATATGACTTCTTGGTGGAAGAATTATCCTATCTAGCCTTTAATACCCCTGAATACCAAGTAATCTGTGCTTTGAACACCCTAGACCAATCTCGGTATGCTAATATCATTGCTTACCTAACTGACCAAACCATTCCCAATAATCTGTCCTAAAATGAGAAAAGAGCCTTGATTAGGACAACATCGCATTATGTCCTCATAAATAATAACTTATATAGACGAGGTCTCAATGATACGCTTCTTAGATGTTTAGAACTTAGAGAGTTTGATCGCACATTAAAAGAAGTCCACGAAGGTGTATGCGGATCACATTCAAACGACTTTTCATTGGCAAAGAAACTACTCAGAGTTGGCTATTACTGGCCTACCATGGAAAAAGATGCTATTCAATTTTCCAAAACATGTCATAACTGCCAGACACGTGAAAATCTCATCCATGCTCCTGCCAGAGAACTTATACCTTTTATAACACATTGGCCATTTCAGCAATGAGCCTTTGACTTGGTTGGACAAATATATCCCAATTCTTCAAATGGACACAAGTTCATCATTACGACCACCGAGTATTTTACAAAGTGGGTCAAAGCCGTGCCACTAATCAAGGCCACTGGAAAACAGGTGCCCATGTTCATTCTAAACTACATTATCTATAGATATGGGATACCCTCTTCAATTATAACAGACAATGGGGACCAATTTAAAGATCAAGACATTGATGACCTTTGTGAACAATTCCACATTACTCAACATTTCTCCTCAATCTATTATCCTCAAGGTAACGAACAGGATGAGGCATCTAACAAGAATATTCTCAAGATCCTACACAGAACTGTGAGTAATTCTGGCAGAGACTGGTATTTACAATTAAATCTGGCACTATGGGCCTACAAAACAAGCATCAGAACACCAACTGGAGCCACACTATTTGCTCTAGTCTATGGCACTGAAGCAGTACTACCTATTGAAGTTTAAATCCCATATTTGTGGATATCTTTACAAGGTCTTGTTACTGATGAGCAATACCACATCAATAGGGTGAATTCTTTAGACCTACTGGATGAGGGCCGACAATAGGTGTTTGACCACTTAAAAATGTACCAAGCACACATGTCCAAGGGGTACAATAAAAAGGTCAAACCACGCCAATTTGAAGTGGGGAATCTCGTCCTAAAGGAGAATCCTAAGAACCAGCCCAACTGAGAGCAGAAAGGAAAGTTTGAACCTAACTGGTTGGGACCTTATGTTATCACTACTGCTTTTGGGACTGGAGCTTATCAACTAGCTACACCTGAGGGAGATGTCCTTCTAGATCCTATTAGTACTCTACATTTGAAGCGGTTCTACACTTGATATTTGGCTAGCAGAGCCTGTATAGTGAAATAGTTCTCAGAAAATACTAAGAACATTCAGAAAATTGATCCTGAAGAAATAAAAAATAGTGGAAGAAGTCTTGAAGAAAGGTATCCTCTGTGAAAACCTGGTAAACAGGCGCCTTGATACTACAAAAACATTCAAAAAAAGCAAAAAAATTAAAAAAGAGAAAAGTACCTTGATGATAACCTGGTAAAACGGGCATCCTGGTAGCAAAAAGAATAAAAAGTGTTTCCGAGTGGTGAAAACCTGGCAATCAAGCATCCCTTGTATTCTGCACTCCATCTATCAATGCACTACTGATACTAAACCTTCACAATTACACCTGTGCTAAAGTTGAATTTTTTTCTTCCTTATAAAAATCTTATCCTTGCTTGGGATTTGTCTATATTCCTGTCTTAGGGTCAAGTCATTTTGCACTGGGGGCATCTTTTCCAGTATGATAGGTTGCATCTGCTAGGTCATCATAGGCTGGTTTGTCTCGTGATATGATGCTTCTCGATACTTTCACTAAACTGTCACTTTCACGACACATGGATGACACAAACATTGCACTAACATGAACAATGATCCTATGACCTACATTGGATTGCAAATAGCAATAACAGACATGGAAAACATATTTTCTTGGATTCCAACTTTTTGATTGATGAATCTATACTACGCTTAAAAAATTGAATCAATAGTATTTCTCAAATCCTACTTAAACACAGTTTGATCTTGGTTTGATTATGGCTCTTTTATGTCCTGATGATATTTTAACTAGGGGCATCTAAGCAGTTATGAACTTTTATTTTGAGTGGTTCACAATTGATAGTTGTTATGTCTTCTGAGTTACTCCATGACATTTGCGCAAAGACAAAGAGTCGCAAGAATGGGGGCATAACGTTTTCTTGGTTTTATGCATATGGTGATTGTTCCAAATGATCCTATAAATTTCACCTAGCTTGGATGTTTATGGTAAGAGTTGCCACCATGAGTTGATAGCCACATATATCTCGATCTTTGTTATGTGTAAACTACGGTGAGGTTGGAACAATTTCCTTGTCTATTTTCTAAACTCAGATTCTCACTATGGTATACAAAGCATAATGTACCCAAGGAGATGAATTTTCAAGGTCATTGCGGGTCCAATATCTTACCTTACACAGATTTTGATATAGTAAAAGGAAGGTGACTATTTTGTTATCCTAGCTTCTATGCCTTGATGCCTAAGTCTATTTCTGACATTCCAATAAAATATAGTATTCATACTTTCATAATATCAGTGAGTATTAGTGATGGTTGTACTATCAGGTTGTATCTACTTCGAGAAACCCCCAATGATGATAAAAATATTATAAAAACTTCTAATTAGTGACAAGTCCTAAGAGTCTGCATATAACTGCATTTAGAGATTGCATGATGCATTTTGAAAGAAGTTAAAACCATAAGGAATTTGAGCTCAAAAGTGATTTCTATTTTCTTCTAAAAACACAAGTTAATTACCTCAATCCAATATTACTGATATCAAATATCGTTGCACATCCATCGCATACATTTTGCATTCATTAAAATGAGAAAGAAAGAAAATACAAAAACAAAGCATCACATTTCATTTTACATCCTAAAGTGCATCCATACATTTACTTGCATAAGAAAAACTCAAAAACACACATTTGCATATTCACATAGTATCATTTAAAACATATTCATACCAGTAATGAATCAAAAACATAAATGATGTCATCATCTAAAATCTAACTCATCATACAACCAAGATATGATCACATGTGCAAATAAATCTATCAAAGCAGAGAGAACTCATGAATCATGTCAGAATCAAAAATAGATGCATCAGATATATATCTCAAAACATGGTGCAAATCAACAAAATAGCACAATTCTACACAAAGTGTATCAGAGTACATAGATGAATCAGATATATATATATATATATATCAAAGTGTCGATAGTATAAAAGAATGGCCTCACAGGGCTCTGGATATACAAAATAATATCACAAAATAGTACAACAAGATGTGCCTCAGCTCTGGCTTCCCCCCTCTCCCTGATCTGGAGGAGGATGTGGTACGAATGGAGGTGGAGGAGGCATTTCCCCCTCAGACTGTTGGGCAACCTATGAAAATGAAAGCGCTCTTTGGCCCTCTAGAAGTGCAGCATGGTATATAAGCAAAGTAATAAGTTTCTCTCTGTCCCTGGTGGGTGGCTATCCGAGCCTGTGCATCTCTCTCTTCTCTAAGCATATCACCCTGCCTATCTCGCTCTTCCCTAAGGTGCTCTAGTTGTCTGTCCCTATCTGCAAGCAATGTATCTAATATAGAAATCCTAGAATCAGCTGTAGTAAGCCTTCCCTCTAAAGCTATGATTTGTTCCTTGATCTGCTCTCGCTCCTACTCACACTGGGACAGAGGATCCCCATCCCTACCAGATCCCCTGCCTGAATCTTGTCGAGAAGGCCTATCTTGAGATCTATCCTGTGATCTACCTAGCTACCTCTACTACTGCTTCCTCAGTTTTCTATACTATTCCCTTGTAAGTAAAGGCCCTGGATCTATCCGAGGAGCAACAAATCTAAATTGAGTACGCCGACCACTACCACTTGCTACATCTACAGTACCACCCATAGCTCCACCTCCCCTATCATCTCCATCATCATCTCTGTCATCTAGAGGAGGATGTCTCCCATCTCTACCTCCATCTCTGCCTTCATCCCTTCCTCCATGTCTACCGACACCCTTATCTCTCTGGGCTCCTCCTCTCCCTCTAGCTAGATGCTCATCCAGATCATAATCTATCAGCTCCTCTATATGAGGAATGACATCCTCAGGCACTGTGAAATGTGGAAATGGATGTTGAAGCATCTCAGCTATGTACCCATTTGAGCAACCTGCATCTACAACATCTAGACGGAGATCCCAATCTACTCTGACCATGTATCTAATCTCTTGGTGGGCGGTCTCATAGCTCAGCTGAGCACCCCATAACGGTGCCTCATCATATATTTGGGCATATACTGTAACATCCTGAGTCATGCCCTGTCGTCTGCCATACTATCTCAAAACTTGGGTATGCATGAACCGCTCTACAATATATCTGGTCCTCCTGATAAGGTACCTGCTCTGGAACAAAAATGGAACCTATCTAGAATCTGAGGTCCACTCCTCACAATCTAAGTATGGCCACC
>MU224404.1:1526609-1545245 GCA_018584345.1 Thuja plicata | reverse complement strand
GAAAGTGTGCATCCTTACTTGAGGATCTCCTCTTGTGTGTATCCTTGTTTGAAGATCTCATTCCTTTTTTGAGATAGGTATTCTTAGACAAGGACCCTCCCCTCTTTGTACTTTTTATAGTTATTTATCTTTGATAGATAATTGCTAGTCTGTCGGACCTAGAGTTTGAAGCACAAAATTCAAACGTGCACATTGACCTGGGAAAGCTGGCAGAGAATTATGAAAAAATAGATGTAATACACAAAGATTCGTATATCAGAGGAATAAAAAGCATTTCTAGTGTGGATCCAGATCATAAGCCTCCTTATGATTATGATATTTTTGTGCAATGGGTTCAGGATAGTATTATTTCGTTGATAGCATTTTGTTTGAGATTGGATAGTAACAAAGAAGTGGGTACCAACATTCTTGAAATGAGTTTTCATATTTATTGTGAAAAAAAACTAGTAAAATATAATTTTATTGAGCACATTGTTCATTGCATGCAAGAACAATTACTAATGATTAAAAGAGGTTCACAAAAGACATTTAGATTCACAACCTACTTGTGCTATCTTCTTTTAGCAAAGCATCGTGCAATATTTCAAACAAACACGGTTCAAAGTCGGGTCCAAAATCTAATATATGAATGGACACCTGAGATAAGGATGAGTGATAAAAGAAGGAACTATAACAATTTTTTAGACTTGTTTTTGACACTAATGTATCATAAAATTATAGACACTCTGACACCTAGATTGCATGTGTCTTGTAGAGATTGCATTCAACTCAGAAGTGAAATACAATTGGTTGACTAGTACTTCATGGAAGACTACAGTGTGTTAAGGTTTTACGACTCAATGGTAGAACCCTACAAACTTCCAATACATGTTACAGAGAGGGTATTTGCATTGGAATATGTACAGAAGATGGAGAGCACAGATGTACTCTTTAATGGTCAACAAAAGAAAATGAAATTTCCTTCCTTGCATTTCTCATTGGAGGGTTCACATTTGAGAGAAGAGGATTCAAAGTGGCACAGGATTTTCTTTTCTATTTTTCGCTTTGCTTTTGACAGGCACTGGCAGTTGTAACCACCTGGATTTGGTCTGCTCTGACCATAGACCCTATTTTCCCTAAGTGTGATCATACCCCCAATTATGTCCAAACGACCATGTTACTACTTGGCATAATTCATTTGAAAGCAATTTAATCTCCTAAAGTGATCAAATCACTAAATTAATTACTTCTAGACAAATCAAATAATCAATCAAATGCATGGCTAAAAGGATTAATTTGCAAGGAATTAAATTAAGTCCTAAATCAATTGCTCACTTGCAAAATCCACTCCCCTAGCCTAATTAATTTAATAAAATTGGCTATAGTCCTATTAATTATCTAAAGCAATTAAAAGCTTAAATAATTGATATTCCTATTTTTGAATGAATTAAATAAGTTTTATTCATTTCATTAATAATTCTCTAAACCCCAACCTAACTCACTTCAACCACTTTAACTCTGGGTTTAAACCTATTCCAACCCATTCACCCTTGCTAAATATAATTCTAATCCTAATTCTATCCTAACCCACCTCCTAAGGTTGTTACATTCCATTAAGGAGTGATTAAGGACTCAACCCACTTGAGAAAGTCAAAGAATCTCAAGATTCCTTTCCTCAAGTCTACTTTCTCAAGCTTGACTTGTACTTCTACCCATGCCTCTTAATTGCTCACATTATTTGCATTTGCCTCCACCATGCCTCATTAATGCCCAAGGCATTAATGCCTCTTACACTTCATTAATGAGTTTTTCAACTCCATTAATGAACCTTGTCTCCCTCTCTCTCCTCATTTCTTCTATAAATAGAAGGGGTTTTTGAGCACAAATAAGCCCAGAATTTAGATTTAAAATGCATTGTTATGCTGTTAGGATTTAGATAGTTTCATTTTACTTCATAGTTTCATTATCATGCATGGTTATAATGTTCATTTTTAGAGATAATATGCATGCTTAATGATTAAATAGTTTGTTTTAACTCAAATCTTTCATGCTAAGTCGTATATGTCACTGATAGTAGCATAATTTGAGGGTTGTTATGTTGCTTATCATACTCTTCTTATTTAGAAAGCAATAGGTTGATTTCAGTGCTTTATATGCTCTTCTAACCATGTTTTCCACTAATGCAATGATCTATTGAAGTATCGTGTTGCAGGTAACATGTTAATTCATGGTTATAATGTTTATTTTTAGAGATAATATGCATGCTTAATGATTAAATAGTTTGTTTTAACTCAAATCTTTCATGCTAAGTTGTATGTCACTGATAGTAGCATAATCTGAGGGTTGTTATGTTGCTTGTCATACTCTTCTTAGTTAGAAAGCAATAGGTTGATTTTAGTGTTTTATATGCTCTTCTAACCATGTTTTCCACTAATGCAATGATCTATTTAAGTGTCATGTTGCAGGTAACAGGTGCACATTTTCACACACACACACACACTTCCCATTATCTTTACTAATCTTGTTTTATCTCTCAATAAGGGTTTTAGTTCATTCAATATTCTCTCCATCTCCTTAACAGATAAAACATGCAACATGCCTTCAAGTGCTTGCTCTATAATCAATTATCAATCTGGCGATCATAAAATATAGACTGTAGAGCTATGCGATCACCGATATATATTTCATAACATTTCCACATACTCTCCCTAAGCTTGCAAGAGCTTATTCCTCATAATTAGGGGCTGGACAGATTTCTGATGTTTCCTTCCAATTCTCCCCATAAGGTCATGCTTGGACATTTAGGTCAAAGTAGCATCAGGAAAAGACTCAGTAGCATCTATTGACTCTCCTTGAACCTTTGTCTCACTATGTTCCTTCACTTTCCATACCTTATCACTGTTCATATCTCTTGCTTTCCTGAAATGACTATTAAATTAATCCATGTAGTCTTCAAGACTCTTACCAACATCTCCAATATTCTTCTTTATGACAATAGGTGGAGGTGGATATTTATTATCAGTTCCTTTATATCTGCAAAAATTTGCAATGTGTCCTGGATTATGACATGTGTAACATGTAGGAGGTGGTATGTTCTGATTAACCTGCAACTTACAATACTTTGCAATGTGCTCAAAATTATTGCATTTGTAGCATGTCATCTTTGCTTCTCTTTCCTCTCTAATGTAATCTTGTTTAGATTGCTCAGGTTTCCTGCATTCTGCCCTCTTGTGTCCATATGCATAACAATTAAAGCAATAAATAGAAAATGGTTTGAGATGTGCTTTACCTCCATAATTTCTCTTCATGTTTCTAATCTTGTTACATCCAAAGCATCTACCTCCGAAAGGTCTGATTTGTTCTTTTGGTTCTTCAAGAGTAGGTATTTCTTCATGAGTCTTCTCTTCAGGATTTTCTTCTTGAGTCTTTGAACATTCAACTTCATTAAATCCAACTCCAGTCATGTCTCCTTTAGGTTTTGTTCTATCTCTTTATTCATCGATCAAGTCACTGCTCGTGTGAAGTTTCTCAATATGTTTCTTAGCCTCAACTAGTTCTCCTTTGATGATCTGATTATATTTCTCTAATTCCAGGTATTTGTTCTTGTAGTCATCAAGTTTAGTCTACATTTTTCCCATCTTAACATTATCATCCTTTAAGGTTTTTTAAATTTTGTTTCTGTCATCTTTTACCAATTGAATCTCTTTAGCCATTTGAAAAGAAGAAGTTTCATGAACAAGCTTCAAAGTATCTTTCTCTTGTTCAAGCTATTTTATCTGATCTGAAGTATCATTGTCTGAATCCTCTTTTATTTTATCCATAAGATCTTGTCTCTAACTCCTGGATAGTTCAAGTTGTTCCTTCAGTTTCTTGATGAAACCCTCAGCTCTTCTTAATTTTAATCTCAAGTCACCATTCTCTGCTTTAGCCCTATAAAGGTCTTCAAGTGTTGCTTCAATGTTTTCCTCCAAATTTCCAGAATCCATCTTGATGTCCCTTTAGTTGTTAAGCTTTCTCTCCAAGGGCCAAAATCTCTGATACCAATTGTTAGGATTAAGTAATACTGAGAGGGGGGGGGGGGTGAATTAGTATTACAACACTTTAAACATGAACTTAATAATTTCCAATTTATCATATAACTCCTTAGGTATACTGCCTCTAGTTTCTAACCAATTCTTCTTAAAACAAGCAAATGATTACTTACTTTGTCTTCAATCTGAAGTTTTTCAAATGCCTCATACCTTTCATAGTATTTATCCAAAGAAACAAGCTCCCCTTGCTCAATTATCCTCTTCTCCAACATCTTCATATCTGGCTTCCAGAGTTGTCTCACATTAGTGTCCTTTTCTTCAACTTTCTTCTCTTCTCCTTCTGTCCTCTGTTTCTTAGGAGGCAAGTCTGGTTTAGTGGACCTTGTGTTTCTCTAGGCAATTGCTTTTTTATCTCTTCCTATGATATAATTTTGGTGGTGAAGGTGTAGATACATTAGTTACAGTAGAAAGGGGACTGAGTATCTTTGCATCTTCTCGAGGTGGAAGGGTTGCAATAGAAGTGCTTACCAACCTAGAAGTTCTCTCAGTCATCTTCCTTCTAACTTCTTTCATTTCTTCCTTTGATATACTTTCCTTGGCTACTAAGTCATCAACTACATTTTCTACTCTCCTTTTCCTTGATGCTCTAGTCTGTTCCTCCCTAATCTTTACAGAATTTTCCTTAAAAGTACCCCATCTCTCCTCGAATGAATACACTTCTGAAGATAGAATGTGTTCCACTTGCATAATAAAAACTTCATAACTAACCTCATAACCTAGTGGATAGCACCACTTCTTTCTAGGTTGAACTGCTTCAAAGAACACACAATTAGTTTCAACCATGAAACAAACTGAGTCCTTGTATTTCTCTACTACTTCCTTGAGAATCATCTCCCTTGCCTTCATCTCTCTTTGTAAGATTTTGATCATAGAAAACAATTCACCATCTACCCATGTGTTGTTCTATCTCCTATAACTCTAAGAAATTTGAATGCCAGTAGGTACACTGTCCTTCCATGCTCTAGGGTGCATACCAAGAAATTTGTGAATAATGTGGATGTACATATGTATCAACAAAGATCCAAATATGAATCCCTTTGACTTATCTTTCTTGATCTGCCTTACATTCTCCAAGAATTTTTGTGTAAGTACTTCATAAAGGTTATACTTGATGTTTTCCTTAACCATCTTGTAATCCATTAAGATTACTCCCACTAATACTGAATTGATTCGGCTGCTATAATGAAGTTTATAGCCTAAAATCATAGTAATCAATCTAAAATCTTGCTGGATATATCATTTATTGTCATCGCTCTTTTGTCCCATTGCGAATGCAGTAAGGTTTCCACCATCTTCTTAGTGTTCTTCTCTACGATCGGTACAACATCAGTGTTGTCCAAACCTGTTATTGCATGAATTAGGTCATTGTAGATCTTCACAGGTTGATCTCCAAGCCACATGAATTGGTCGTGAACTCTGCTCGGAATAATTTTTATCGATTCTTCTTTGTCGAAATCGTAAAGTTTAGTTATCTTCATGATACTTAGGTTGTTAAGATGTGTGAACTCATCCTTCATCTTTGCATCATCTCCTATAATTTCTTCTATCTCACTAGAAATCTCAACGTCTCCCAAAGATTCATACTTACAATGTATGTAAACCCTAATATCTTCAACATGTAGAATGTCGTAGGGTGTTTGTGAACATGTGCCTTCGGGGTCATCTTCAATAGATTTAAAAGGGTATTTATTAAACTTGTATCTAGGTCTCTCTGCAACATAAAAAATCATCAGAGTATCCATTATCAAAGCTTTGAAATTGATATAAATACCTCTTTATCAGCTGAAATGCGAGTTCCTGCTTCAATCAAACTCTTCAAAACACTTGTTTCAATTATTCTTCTATTGTAAATTTTGTTCTCCTCAGGCTCTGCTCTTCAAATGATTTTCAAAAATGTTCTTTCAATTAACCTTGTACTTTGCTGAGTGAAGAAATGAAATAGTTCCCAATAAACTCATTTATGCACATAATCCAATAGAATAACAATCTGGCGATCACAGGATATAGGATTGTAAAACCATGCGATCACATATATGTGTTCCAAAACATATCTACATACTCTCCCTAAGATTGCAAGAGCTTACTCTACATATTCAGGGGCTGGATAGATTTCTAGTGTTTTCTTCCAATGCTCCCCCTAAGGCCATGCTCGTCCATCTAGGTTAATGTAGCAATGTTAGCATTAAGCGAAGACTCAGTAGCATCTACTGAATCTTCATGAATCTTTTCCTCACTAGAATCCTTTACCTTCCATACCTTATTATTGGTTATATCTCCTACTTTCCTAAAACAACTGTTAAATTCACCCATGTACTCTACAAGACTCTTACCAGTATCACCAATATTCTTCTTTATAACCATAGGAAGTGGTCCTCTTATGTTTTCAGTTCCATTATACCTGCAAAACTTTGCTATATGTCCTGGATTGTTACAGTTGTAGCATATAGGAGGTGATATGTTCTAATTAACCCACAAGTTACAATATCTTACGATGTGCCCAAGGTTATTGCATTTGTAACATGTGATCTTATCTTTTGTCACTTCCCTAATGTAATATTGTCTGAATCGTGATTGATCAAGGTTTCCTGCATTCTTCTTTCTTATGTCCATATGCATGATAATTGTTACAATAGCCATTAAAGGATTTGAAAGATGCTTTACCTCTACAGTCTCTCTTCATGTGTCCAAACTTGTTTCTTCCAAAACATCTACCTTTGAAAGGTTTGATCTATCTTTAGGTTCTTCAAGAGTGGGTGTTTCTCCATCAGTCTTCGCTTCAGATTTTTCTTCTTGATTCTTTGAACATTTGCCTTAATTGAAGCCAGCTACAGTCATGTCTCCTTTAGGTTATTGTCTATCTCTCTGTTCATCGATCAAGTCACTACTCATATGAAGTCTCTCAATATGTTTCTTTTCCTCGACAAGTTCTCCTTTTATGATCTGATTATATTTCTCTAATTCCATATACTTGTTCTTGTAGTGATCAATTTCAATCATCATTTGTCTGGTCTGAATATTAGCATCCTTCAAGGTTTCTTTGATTTTATTTTTAGCATCCTTTTCTTGTTGAATCTCTTTAGCCATTTGAAGTGAAATAGTTTCATGATTAAGATTCAAAGTATCTTTCTCTTGTTCAAGTTGTTTTATCTGATATGAAGTATCATTGTTTGAATCCTCTTTTATCTGAACCATAAGATCTTGTCTCTGACTTTTGGAAAGTTCAATCTGGTTTTTTAGTTTCTTAATGAATCCCTCTTCTCTTCTCAATTTGAATTGCAAGTCACCATTCTCTGATTTAGCTTTGTCAATATCTTCAAGTGTTGCTTCAAAGTTTTCCTCCAAACTTTTAGAATCCATCTCGATCTCCCTTAAGCTGTTAAACTTTCTCTCCAAGGGCCAAAAGATTTGATACCAATTGTTAGGATTAAGTAATACTGAGAGGGGGGTGAATCAAGATTACAACACTTTAAACATGAACTTAATAATTTCCAACTTAACCATATAATTATTGAAATGAAAAGAACATAAGCACACAACAAATAACTCATAACACCATGAATTGTAGTCGAGGAAACCCTGGCCAAGGGAAAACCCCGGTGGTGATGGTACCCAAAAATATGTACTAAAAGTATAATGTCCCTATTAGGAGACCTAGCCATGTTAGGAGCTGAATATTACATTAGCACATTTCCCTGTTAGGGGAATACAAAACACTCTTAAAGGTATACTGAGCACACTGCTCTTACAATAATAAATAGTTCTATTACAATCAATTCTCAGTAGTGAACATTACAAGCATCAGCTATGCTTAGATAGTTCTAGTTGTAGCTCGCATCAATATCTTTCTGACATCGCAATGCATCCATCTCATTCATACATACTACTACTACTTCACTTTACAAAAATCTCTTCACATATATCTCATTATATTTCCCAATCAGCTCTCAAATACATTAAAAATAGAATTAATGCTTATTAAAAGAGTAAATACAAAGTAGACGACCATATACTACCAAAATATAGTTTATCCATTATCCCAATCCAACTTAGCACATTTGGATTCCAAGTCATACTCCCTCAATCATCACGATTGTTCATCTATCATGTATCTCTGTTACTATGTCTTCACATGTCTTCAATACATTGTAACTCGCTGCGATCAAAACCAAAACTCAAGCGACCTTAATTGAAGGTCATAAATACCCTAGAATATCTTTCTCTAAGCTCGCATGTCTCCATTCATCATATACTAACTTCGCTATCCAAAACTATTCTACTATACTCTGTATTTCTGTTTACTGTACTTAGTCATTTTTACAATCTGCATCTCCAAAACTGTAACCAACTCCAAGCGATCATCCATACAAGATGTGTTACCATAAATGACAACCCTCAAGTGTCCCATAACACTCCAAAATGAATCACTTGCCAACAGTCTGGAAGATCATAGGGTTGATGGAAGATGTGTTGGTTCTAACAAAAGATCTTGATACATTAGAGAATGAGGTTTTGGAGGGTGGTCTTAGATCAGAGAGGTCATAGGGCATCAACTACAAGGTTTGATACTCAATTATATCCGCAATTAAGTTGAGGTAGTATTTTGTCTTACAAAGCATGGGTGTGAAAGTTTAGGTGCAAGTGCTAAATCTCAATTTTGACTAGTTTGACTAATATTTGAATGAAGTTTGATTGTGTTTTATTGTTTTATCAATCTGTGGCAAGACAATACACTAGACAAAAAAGAAAAAAAAAATCATAAATGTGTATGTTCAAAGACTCCTCAAAGCTAAATTTCCATAGGTCTAGTATAATTGTTCAAAGACTTGCTTATCTACCTAAGATCAAATTTGGATTACAATGTGATGTGAATTAGACCCATATAAATGAAACATTTGTTTCAAGATTGATGTTCCATATGACACAAAGAGCTTGTTCCATATGAAACAAGGTACCCTTGTTTGTGTGGCAATTACCCTCTCCTTGAAAAGTTATAACTAGCTTATGCAAAGCCAAATCTCTCTCTCTCTCTCTCTCTCTCTCTCTCTCTCTCTCTCTCTCTCAAGGGAACACAAATGGTGAGTGAATTCAAGGGAAGACACAATCTCTTTGCACTAAAACTGCCATGCAGAGGCTAAAAAGGGAAGGGATACTAATCTAAAGTATTTAATCACAATTTAGGGACTTAATGTCTATCCTTGCAACAATGACTCATGTAAGAGCCTATCCTAGCCCTTATTATATTCATAATAGGAATAAAAGGGGTTGATATACCTCACACAAATGTGGATAATGAGGAATTATTAGAATAGAGATTTTCACCAAGTAGTCTTCATTTTAACCTCAACCTTTTATATAGTAGACCGAAGGAAAGCACCACTTTGAGTTGTTCCCTTAAGGTGAGTACTTTTTCCCTCAAGGCAAGCTCTCTAAAGAAAAAGATAGAGGTATTTTCTCTTACACCCAAGATCCATTGGAAGACAAGATGAGAGGATACTCTTGTTCTATCTTTTTAGGGATCTAACTTAAACTAGTTTGAGATTTTTGAAAGGAATGTACCTAGAAAAATCTGCTAAAAACACAAAACACTTTCTTAATTAACCCCTCTATTCTACTTTAATGCCACTATGCTAAATAAGACAAATGAAATTTAAATAAAACCCTGCAAAACCACATTCAATAGTCTTAGTTTTTAGCCTTGGACAGTCGAAGATAGCTGCAAAAATTATGCTAGACCCGCAAATAACTTACAAAAATTATTTTAGGCAGACACTAAAATGCAAGACATAGGCACTAAAAACACACATGTGCCAAAACATAGTGTGCAAATGTTGAAGCAAGGGAAATAAAGAACTAGTTAGTGAACTATGGGAGTTTGTACACCCATTAGGTGTCTAGTTGTTGACCATTGTAACTCATAACCTTCTGGTAACAATTTGCAAACTATTTAGTTGCAATTATGTTTGATGCATCTTACCTTAGCAACTGTCTATTGTGTTTGGGTACATTCTCTAACATGTCTAGGATGTTGTATTCTTAGGTGTCGTGAAGAAATTACTCCCTTGAGTATGGCTGACACTAGTCACTTTTTTATGTGAAATTTTTATGATTGATAATTTATTTTGTTTATTGATGATTCATTTGTGTTGTGTTTGGGACACCATTAAATTTTTGAACTTTTCAATGCTTGGACTAGTCATCTAACTCTCTTTTTGCTATCTATTTTTTGACACTGGTTACACTTGACTTGTTGTTGAATTATCGCGATACATTTTGTTATTTATTGTTGGACTTGTTATTCCCCCCGCTTGGGGTTTTCTTTCTATTTTGTGATGATTGTTCCAAATGTTTGATGTTGCTAGCTCAAGTTTGTGATAAATGTCACTTCTATCATGTTTATTATGGACCTCTAATAGTATGTGTTGTTGGAAAGATTGCTACAATGTAGATAATTGTTATTTTGTCATTGATGTCAAACCTTAATTGGTGAGACTACTGCTGTATGTTTGAGTACCTTATCCATTGATTGACGAAGATTTGAAAAAGAATGGGATAACAAGAAGACCAAGGAAATGGTTGAGTTATGAGTATAAACCAGGGTACTTGATCATTTGGCACTTTGAAAAAGTGATATGTTGTTTATCTAGCACTGAAAGTTCACTGGAAGGTCAATGTCGAGCAAAGCAAATTCGATGCCGAGAAAAGCGAAAGGTGATGCCGAGCAAAGCAAAGATGATGTTGAGTGCCAGTGAAATGTCGAGGGAGACAGTGAAATGTCAAGCATCAGTATTTTGTTTATTGATAAGATTTGAGATCTTTGGCCAACATAATTGATTTTATTGGGATATGCATTATTAATTAAGATTGGTCCATATTCATTTAATGCATGGGAAACCATTATTAGCGCATGGATTCAATGGTTAATTAATAGTTGTATTGGAGAAGTAAATAAAATGTAAAGATGAAAAGATCCGTTGGATCTGACCTAACCCAAGATCTGTGATCTTGATTAAGCGACAAAAGATTTATTTGACCTAGATGAAGAGGTATAACATAACCTATTGTGGTTATTGTTAAGGTATCGAAGGGAATGCAAAGAGTTGCATGGTTAATTGGCTGATTGGCAAGACCCAAGAAGAGAAGACTGAACAGAGAAGAGAGAGATTGCTTGATGAATTTCCAAGCAGATCTGAAGTTTGAGATGAGAATGGAGGCCACTCAGTGAATTAGCATTAGAGCTGAAACTGGATCTAGATTCGCAAAGTAAGTTGTATGAATCAGATCACACCTACTTTTTACTTTCTAGCCGTTGTAACAGTTCAAATCCTTTAACCAGGTTGACTTAATAGTCAGTGTATAAATCCTTTGAACAAGGTGACATTCAGATTGGAATTTTCTAAGTCCTCTAACAAGGTCACTCCTAACAGGGTGATTAAATCCTTTAACTAGGTCACATTTGACAGTGTGTTTTGTAACCTTTAACAGGTTTGGCTCCTCACAGGGCATCACTTCAGAAGAGTGAAATTTTGGCAGCATGTTACTGGTGGTTTTTCCCATATTGGGTTTCCACGTTAAATCATGGTGTCAAAATGTGTGAATGTTATTGTTGTGTTTTACTGTTGAGTTTCTACAAGCTTATTTCATTAATACAGTAAACTGCACACTTTTATTGCTTATTACTGCCGAGCAGATCTGAGTTGTTGAAGTTGATTTAAATTTTTATATGGGCACATATAGACCCGAGGATAACTGATTCACCCCCCCTCTCAGTTATTTTGAATTCATATTAACATGTGTAAGGGATGACATTGCGGAGAATGGTACTAGGTTGGAATGTGAAAATGAAATGCATTGTGTATCTTTTATGTTTGTATGAGTGTTGCATTAATTATGATTGCATGAAATTTTCAATTTATTATATGATGTAAATGCAAATGTGTACTTTATACAATTAATTTCTAGATGAATTATATAATGTTGAATGAGTAAAGATCTAGACCCTTTTAAGAAAATGTTAGATGATGAAAAAATGATCAATGTGGTTTTCAGTTTATGATTAAACCAGAATGATATTGCTCATAGTGTCTGGATATGCATGTTCTTGTGAAATTGGATTAATGAGGTGTTTGTATCAACCCTCGTGTAATGTATGTGAGTGTTTGGAAGATAGAAAGTAGGAAGTAATTCATAATATTTTCATTTACATGTGTTATTTACTATGTGAAGATTAGGGTGTTTTAACATAGTAGGTTAATCGGGTCAAGGACCTAAGTCCCCGATTGAATTATGCATTGTATTCATAAGAGAACCATTGTAGCACCTTTATGCAAACCTTCTAATATTTATTTGTTTATCGGCTTCTAGGAGTAAGCCTAATTTTAGGGGGGGTAAATTTAGTGCCCACCCATAATTTACTTTTTAGTATTGATGCCAAAATCTTTTGGATCATTTTACAGGTGTGCGTTGGTTATTTTCATGGTGATTATGTATATGTTGTGATGATTTTACTGACCCCATACTCGCATGTGTATGGTGAGCATGTATGTTTTAACCTTTGTGTATGATGTGTTCGATGTGGTAGAGGACAGAGACGTAGTTACTTGCATTGTGAGATCCACATGATCGACTGATCCCTATCATTGTATGTTATATATATTATGTACATGCTCGACCTTGTGATGCGGGTTTGCAGGTACCAAGCATCGACTTCCCTAAATTGTCAGGATGAGCGTGCACTATCACAATATCTCAATGGTAAGAGAGGGGAGATAACAAACATGTCCAAATCCCAACTAAAGTCTTTTATTGTCCTAAAATAGTGGTCAAGTATCTTATTTGCTACCTTCGAATTCGTCAAGGTGACATCATTCGTAAACCCTTCCTTTGTGCTTGATTGTGGTATTTTGGGTTTAGTTGGTTCTTTCTTCATGTTGTCTGGTCATGTGGTTTGATGTGACTTTGGTGTTAAATGATTAAGTAATTTATAAGATTAATTATGTAATTAAATAATTAAATATTATTAAATAGTGAAATATTAAATATGATGATATTTAATTAATGAGAATTAATTAGATACATGTGTTAATTAAAACGACTTAATTAAAAAGTTCAATTTTGGAAATAAAGGATTTAATTAATTATTAAATCCAAAATTGAAATTTGAAGGCATAATTAATGAATTGATATTTAATTATCAATTTGCATATTATTAATATGCTAAAAATATTAATTGTTAATTAAATTTTACTATGCAATTAAAGTTGCACATTCTTTTTAATAAAATTAAAATATAAGTTTAAATTAGTGTTGAGTTAAATTTGTTAATTGGAAAAAAGTGCATGTAATTATTAATTATTAGTTAAATTAATTCTTTTTACTCAATTTTAAGTTGAGTTCTCCTTTTAGGTTTGCATGAACTTTGGAAACCCTAGGTTGAGTAGGTTTTCATTACTAGGATTCTTTTGGCCATTATTAGACACATAGGTTTTTGGCTCTGGTTTAGATTGAAGGAAAATATGAAAGCTTAGGACTTTCAGGGTTTTGAATTGTTCTTCATAGCTTATATCAATTGGTTGATTGAGGTAGGGTTTGAATCTTTTGAAATTTTAGTATTTAGATCCCCGTCTTCTATGCATTTGAAATACTAAAATCCCCTTTGTGTGTAATTTCTTGTATGTTTTGTGGTTGTTAAAATCTTAGAAAAATAGTTATTGGTATAATTCTGTGGTTTTGCTTTTCTGTCTGTTTTTCAGATCCGTATCCTATGTATATGAGGTTCCATTAGAAAATTATAGTTTCGAATTGACATTGGGGTTTTTAGATATGTGAACAAAACAATTTCGAGAATTGTGTTTGAGAACAATAGAAAACTTGAAATTAATCAGCTAGGGTTGTTTAGGAATTTTGTTACAGCCATTAAAATTAAACCAAATTAAAATATATGTTATGATTATGCATATGAGCATACTGAAATTAATTTGCATACGAGCATAATCTTTTGATAAAGTAAATCCATTGGTTTTTGATTAATTTCTTAATATAAATTTATATTCTAAATTATATAGGTGTATTGGTTTTTTTGGTTTTTTTTGGGGAGGGGGTTAAAAAAAATGGGCTTGCTAGAAATTCACCAGTTTTTTTTTTTTAAATACAGTAAAAAAAATGTAGAACAAAAATTTAATTTTAAAAAAATGAATTATAAAAATTGTTATATTAAAATATGTGGGGGTCACCACTTCCCCCACGCCCCCCACAGTCCATGAGGGAGGATTGCAGAGCCCGCACGCCCTGCGGAGCCCATGCAGCTCCCATGGGAACTGCAGGGCCCGCAAGCCATGCGGCCTGTGGTACTCCCATGAGGGAGGGGGCCCGCGGGGGAGCCGTTGGGCTACGAGTCCATGGAGGCCACAACACCGCCCCCTCTAGTTTGTTTTATGTTTTTTTAATGTATTTATAATATTTATTAATAATTATTGTTAATTTTAGTTTAATATTTAAATTAATTTTATTTAATTTAAGTTTTAATTTGTATTAAATTATATTTATTTAAGATATGATTTAATTTGTTTTGGGTTCTATTTAATTAATTTATATTTTATTTATTTTACATTATATTTAGTTAATTTATAGCTTACTTTAATTTGGGGTTATAATCATATATTTTATTTTTTTAATTTAGATTGGATTATAATTAATTGGGTTATAATTTAAATGTTAATTGCATTATGAATTAATTGAGAGATTTTTTTAAAGATGTATTTTATAATTAAGGTTTTGTTTTGTTGGTGGTTGATCGTCGATCACAAGTAGTGCTTTGCCCTAGGTGGGGATTATACTCTAGGAACTTGAAGTTGTTTCTTGATTTTATGTTTTACTTTTGGTTCATATTTGTGGAGTATTCATAACCATTTCTTATGTCATGATCGGTTCATGTATTGTTGGGTGCATCTAAGTGATGTCATGTGTTCTTTGAGTCCTCGATTAATATGTTATTTGACCATAAAAGGTGATGGCCATTATTGTGTTTAGATTATACTTGGTCACCTTGTTCCTTCTATTATAGTTGATTTGTGATCTGAATGATGGTTTTGGTATATGTTTTACTCCATGTTTGGAGAGAGATGTTCTGTATGATACCATGTGGATTTAGTATTTGTTTTATTGAGATGTCTAGTATGGGATAGACAGTCTGGATACTTGTATAGGATGTATTGTTTTTTATTATGCTTCAACACGTATCTTTGATGACTTTCATGTTTTAATGTTCTACATTAAGTCTTTTATGGGTTTGGTTTTGTCTTCTCTTTGTTTCTTTTTGCTGGGAGCATTAGGGTAGGTTGTCTAGGAGCATAGAGGGGAAGTGGCTTGCAATGGGGGCCAGGGCCCTAAGAGGCTACTAGGGTAACTCATTGTAAGTGACCTAATAAGTGACAACTTACTAAATCTATTAGGAGAGAAACATTAACAAGATAATTATGTGTTTTCACCCATGCCTTGAGTGCTAGTACAGGCTAGGATGGGAGTGAGAGAAGATGTTTGATTGAGGTCTTGCATGGTTAGAATCCTTGTCTGTATGAAAGGATTACTGAGCCATATATAGTCATTGGGGGGCTAGGGTATAGAGGGACTACTAGGATAACTCAAGAGTGGACTTATGTGACGACACTTCCCTATATGTGTTCTAGGTTCCTACATGAGCGTTTAGTACACTTGTTTTGGTCTCTTGATCTTTTATACTTGAAACCTTGAAATCTTCTTATTACCTTCTTATCCAGTGTACCTTTGCATTAGTCTTTCTTGTTAGTTGTTTCTCATGTGTGTGGGCCTAATGCTATCTCCTTAGCACGGTGGGAGTGGACCTTTGGTTTCACGAGGTTGGGTGGTAGTAATTTTTATTATCATTGAGATTCGACGTTCGTGAGTTTATGCTAGGATGATCCTTGTTGCACTTGTACCTTCTTATTCTTCATTATTGGAGACTTGCTCTTATCTTTATTATGTTGTATACTTGTATCATTGTATTAGTTGTGACATTCTTGGATTATTATATTGTACTTTATATTGGGTTATTATTACATACCATGTGACATGTGCAGTGGATGTTGGTTTGTTATGTATACCTTATGGTATCAGTTGTATCTAGGTTTCATTTATGAGATGATGTACATGTTATTCATTTTCATTATACGGTGATTGTATTTAGTAGATTAGTTAACTTACGTAATTCTACGTCATGGAACCCTCAAGATTTGTAATATGTAAATGAGTTACATTTATAAGTATGTATTTTCTTATGTTATATTGCTTCCACGTTGTTATTCATTATTGATTGTAAACTCTTAAAAAAAATCATTCTATAAATTTAGTAACTTGTTTTAGGTTATTTTCTCTTGGGTTCCCTAGCAGAGCATTACAGTTTGGGAGTCATGCAAGTGGTATGCGAGGAATGTAGGGAGACAAATGGGTTAGTAGGGTGGTACATGTGTGAGCACTAAATGTGTGACACCTTTTGGAGGGATTAGAAGAAAAAAGGTCACATGTGCGAGATAATTTAAAATTAGAGGAAATAGTTAATAGATTAGGAATGATGGAGATTAACTAATTAATCAAGGATTAATTAGTTAATGGGGTTTCAGGAGAAATAAAGATATTAATACATTTAATTGATTAAAATGAATTAAATGTTAGAAGATAGGGGCAATATAATTAATTATTTAAATTAATCATATTAAAGGCCAATAATAAGTAATGAAATTAAATTATATTAATTATAAGGTTTAGAAGAACAATTTGTAGACATAAATTAATAAATTCATGAAGGAGAATTTAGGGTGTCTAGATCAACATTCTAGACTATACTTCATGAAGGAGAATTTAGGGTGTCTAGATCAACTTCTAGACTATACTTCAATCATTCTGATACTACATTTCTAATATATTTTGGCATCAATGATAACATTATGTATATTGTCATCATTTTCTTGGTCCAATGTTTATACATCACTAAGAATTTTATCATTTAATATCCTAAATATATTTATATTTGCTAATTGTATATTTTGGTTAATTTATTAAAATTTATAAAAATTACAATTGAATTGACCCGAGTGAAGATGTTGTAGGATTGGAACCAATTTTTTTAGTAATAAAAAAATTAAGATTAAATAAAACTTATATATAAATTACAAACATGACTATATTTTTTCTATTTAGTATGACAAATGATGACCTTTTAATTATAGAACTTGGATTCTATAGTAGGTGAATCATTTATTCTTCTATAATTATTATATATAAAAGAAGGGTATATATCAGACTCTTTCCCACAAACAAAATAATACTTCACCATATATGTCATACTGTTCATAGCTTGGCTATAAACTATTGTGAAAATATGTCTCAACCTTGCATTCCTAATGTTTATTTTAATACATTTTCTATGCACTTACTAATCCATCTAGTGATTTTTTCTTCATGTTGAAGAGTTGTTGTTCTATTTGGAGGATGAGTAGAGTTTATCTCTAGTGGTATTTTGGCCTCACATGAGGAGGTAGGAGTCCAACATTGAGGTGGAATGGTTTGGCCATGCATTAGCATCTTGTGGTGTGTGTTAGATCATCATGAAGAGAGTTAAGCATGACAAATTATATGATGTGTATGAGCATGTAAAAGGGAGGTTGCATTATGATCTTGACTGACATTATGATATTTATGGATACTTTCTGTGGATTGTCTTTGAGCAAGTTGGTGTAAGAAGGACTTCCACATACCTTTCTTCTATTCAAAAATTATGAATGAAAAACAACACATCAAATGTTGAGAATATTTATTGTGATCATCGAGGAACCCAATATGGGTCACTTATGTTTTTAAAGATATATGAGCATGTCAAGTAGATTAATTTTGAGATGACCTTAAGAATGATGCAAGAACCTTTATAGGATTATATGATGTATTTCAATCCAATAAAGGTACATTGAATTATTATTTTTTTCGGTAAAAGGTCGAGGCTGTATATTTTATTAATTTTTAAAACAGATACATAAATCTCCATTCAATGCGGTCACTAGTAGGAAAGAATGGAGAAGAAAACCTCCAGTCTAGCCTGGGACCAAAGTCTAGATTATAAAAGTATACAGAAGCAGATATGAGGGCATTCCCTCATTTACAGAATACCAGATTATTTACAAAAACTTCAGAATCTTATTCTGGAAATTTCATGATTGCCCCATCCTGTAGGCATGATCTCGAAAGATAGCATCCAAAAGGTACAGGTTGTCAGTACTCTAGTTCAGTTTTGTTGTTCCTGCACATATCAGAAAAACAAAAATAACAACTGCAGAAACCCTATCTAATCATACTGAATTGGTTAGCCTTTTCAGTGCAGGAAAGGATAAAAGAGGTGAATAAACATACTAGAATCTAAAATTTTAGGCATTGGTATTAAAGAGACCTATGTCGATTAGGATATGTCAATATGTCAATACTAATTTGTGTGTAGACGGCTATGTGAGTATGTATATATATATATGTATGAAAAACACTGTCTTTATATATATATATATATATA